>CAJYCQ010000104.1:0-13972 GCA_913698015.1 Oxypoda opaca
ACTGCTGTACGAACGTTTAAATAAAGAGGTGAAAATTCTGTCATTCCGTGGCTACGACCACGGAATCCAGTCTATAATGTCATAAAAAGACTCTAAAATAAGCCTAATACTGCTTTATTTTTCTGGATGCCGTGATCAAGCCCGGCATGACACCGTACTTGTAATACATAATACGGTAAATTATGAGCCATGCAATAATGTCTCGTGGGTACGAATCGAAAACTTAAATTATGGAATATTTGAAGAATAAATTAAGGATTTAAATCAGAACTGCTAACAAATTTATAAGCACCGGGATCGCTAAATATTTGTCGTAAAAATTCATTATTTAATGTATGGCTGGTTTTATAACCGTTAATTGCTCCGATAAAATTAGCACCGCTAGTATATAAATCACCGCATAAATCTAGGAGTTTATGACGAACAAATTCATCTTCATGCCGCAGGCCGGCAGGATTTAAAATAGTATCTCGGTCGATACCTATAGCATTATCAAGAGAAGCTCCTTGTGCAAGACCTTTACTTTTTAAATAATCAACATCTTGTATAAAACCGAAAGTTCGAGCGTCGGCAATATTTTTCTCAAAAAACTCTTTTCCGGAAAAAAATAAATTTTGTCTGCCGATAACTTTACTAGTAAAGTCTATAGTTAAATCTATAGTCATATTAGGGGAGGGGGTGCAAAATAACTCACAATCTTTATGACTTACTGTTATTTCTTTTAAAATTTTCAAATATTTCTTAGAAGCTTTTTGTAGTTTTTTACCTGCACACTCGATCATAAAAACAAACGGTTTACTGCTACCGTCCATTATAGGTACTTCCGGACCGTCAATTTCTATTATAGCGTTATCGATTCCGCAGCCCCAAAGTGCCGCCATTAAATGTTCAATCGTTGAAACATATACGCCGTGAGGATTTTTTATACTTGTTGATAGCAAAGTGTCGGAAACGTTTAAATAACTACTTTGGATGTAATTGGTTTCCTCTACCGAGATATCGGTTCTAACGAATACAATACCCGTATCTTCTTTAGCAGGCTTTAAAGTTAATTGTGCAGTTTTACCCGAATGAACTCCTATTCCATAACAACTAACCGGTTTCCGTAGTGATACTTGCATTAATTTATATCATCTAAAAAATATAATAAAATATTAATATTTAATGCTGATATGTACAAGCTATATTATGTTACAAAATATTACATACTAGCGTTCTAATGTCATTCCTGCGAAGGCGGAGCGTTGTTGCGTGGCTCCTAGAATCGTCATGGCGAGGAGGTATTGTTGCATGGATGCCCCAAACGTCATTGCGAGCGACTGAAAGGAGCGTGGCAATCCAGGAAAATAATAAATTTCATAGCACTTTTTGTCATTTTTTTCCTGGATTGCCACGTCGGTACTTCGTACCTCCTCGCAATGACGAGGTAAAATCGATCCACGCAACAATGCCTTTAGTCGCTTGCAATGACGTTTGGGGCATCCATGCCACAGCCACTTCGTGGTTTCGTCATGACGGAGTTTTTATTAACGTTTATATAATCTATGTTTAATAAAGTAGCAAAAATAATAAACTACAAAAGTTCCTACCACGGCAAAAATAGAAAATAAAAAGTCATTACCTTCAACTAATCCATATGGTGTGCTGGAAGATAAGGCACCGGCATATACACCTACTGCATACATGGAAAAATATGAAAATATTGCGGTTCGGAGATCATATGCTTTAAACTTATCTAATAATATTAATAAATTGCAGATAAAAATCGAGCATAGGCAAATACCGATTAGGATTATAAGTAATATATTCCAGCTTTGATTCATCCCATATAGAGGTAATAAAATAAAACATCCTAAAAGTATTAATATTAGCAGTAGGTTAGCAAAATATTTGTTAGCTTTATTTAGTATATAAGACATTGGTATTATAGAAAAAAATATAGCTTTGAATATGTAAGCAAATATAATGTTTGAGCTTATTAATGCTAATTCTTGTTTAAGGGCAAAAGCTTCATAATACCATAATGTGTCAAAAGCAACGTAAGCTACTATAAAACCCGTCAATAATTGTAATTCTATATTTTTTATTAATAAGGAAAATTTGGAATTTGATTCTAAATTGTGAGGAGTTTTATTAGTATGCAATAACTCCGTTAAAATATTGATGCAGTAAAGTAAGGCACAAATCACCATCGTATAAGGATTAGGCTTTAATAAGGGTTTTAGAAAAGATACGGCAATATGTCCACCTGCCCAAAAAAAAATGATAAGAGATAAAAAAAGATATTTTTTATCATTTGCCGATTCAATAATATGCATTATTACAGCGGTAAAGTAGGCAAATGCCGCACCGTTCATTACGACAAGACTAATTTCAATTATAGTATAATTATTAAATATAATAAGATTTATTATATTAATTATAACTATAAATGAGCTAGTAATTATAATTTTCTTATTGCTTAATTTGTTAATTAATTGGGTCAAAGAAAAGGCGGCTATTATAAAACCGAGAAGTCTAGTTTGAGCAAGGTGTTCTAATTGTTCCCCGTTTAAACCTTTAATTAGTAAAAAAGGTTTAAGTATATAAAAGTAAGTACTATTAATACAAGAGAAAAAAAATATTCCCAGCAGAGAGAAAAAAATTGTTTTATAATCGACTTTTAAAGGCATAAATAATTGTTTGCTAAACACAAATACATGGTATATAAATTATGGTCAAGAGTATGGTTATCCTTGCCTTCAGATTATATAGCTCATAATTAAATTTAATATAATTTATTTCCCCTAAATCTATATTTTACTGTTATCTATATTTTATGATTGTTTAATAAATTCATATACTTACATGCATATTATGTTAAAGTATTACATTTGATTTGTATATAACTTTATCTAAATCACATAAAGATTTTAAAAATACATGTAATGTAACTACATATTTAATTTTACTGTAAATATAAATAAATATAAAAATTTTAATAAATAATAATATGAGGATATAGCAGGTAGCTGTTCTTTATTATATAAAAATTCAAACCGAAATAGGACAATAATAAATTTATAGATTGTTACTATTTTGTGTTTAAGTCATAGTGAGCAAAATTAATGAGTAAAAAAATTATAATTGACGCTAATTTTCCTAATGAAACGAGAGTGGCATTATTAGGACATAGCGACAATATAGAAGATATTGAATATGAAACGTCAATAAAACAACAAAATAAAGGTAATATTTATTTAGCAAAAATAACACGAGTAGAGCCGTCTTTGCAAGCTGCTTTTATAGAGTACGGTATGGATAAAAGCGGATTTTTACCTTTTAGTGAAATCCACCCTAATTATTATAATTTACCTCAAACGGAGAAAAATTTCCCCGTTAATGAATTTCCGGAAATAATATCGCACGATATTATTTTAGAGGAAGGCGATGAAATCCCTTTAACGGCTTCTTACGACCCTTTAATGGATAGTGAAGAAATTGATTTAAAAGTTATAGAAGAATTAGTCGACAATAAATTCCAGTCGGAATTTAATTTAGAGGCGGCTGACGATGTCGAAATTATTACTAATATTAAAGAAGAAAATACGCCTCATAAACAGTATAAAATTCAGGAAGTAATAAGAAAAAATCAAATATTATTAGTCCAAGTCACCAAAGAAGAAAGAGGCAATAAATGTGCCTCTTTTACCACTTACATATCGCTTGCCGGAAAATATTGTGTTCTAATGCCTAATAAATCCGCTCAAAACGGCGTATCACGAAAAATATCTAATGCTGACGAGAGGAAGAGACTTAAGAATATTATTAGTAAAATAATAAATAACGAGAATGCTAAAAATATCTCTAGCGTCATTGTTCGTACTGCAGGTAAGGGGTGTACTACTCTTGACTTAAAGAAGGATTATAATTATTTAGTGAAATTGTGGAATAAAATTCGCAAAACTACTACTAAATTTCCGGCTCCTTGTTTTATACATGCAGAAGATAGTATAATTCGTAAAACTATCAGGGATATGTGTGATCACAGCGTCAAAGAGGTCATAATCCAAGGGAAAGATGCTTATGTGGCTGCCACAAGATTTATGCAAGATATTTTACCTTCGGAACTTGTAAAGCTTAAAGAGCATAAAAATAAAATACCGATTTTTACTAAATTTCAAGTTGAAGAGCAATTGTCCAAACTTTATCAACCTGTTGTTACTTTACCTTCCGGTGGGTATATCGTAATTAATCCAACCGAAGCACTTATTTCTATCGACGTAAATTCCGGTAAGTCAACTTCTGAAAAAAATATAGAAGAAACGGCATTAAAGACTAATTTAGAAGCAGCAAAAGAAGTAGCAAGGCAAGTTAAGCTTAGAGATTTATCGGGCTTGCTAGTCGTGGATTTTATCGATATGAGTGAGCTTAGAAACCGTAAAATCATAGAGCGATCTTTTAAAGAGTTTTTAAGTCGTGATCGTGCTCGCATACAAACCAGTCATATTAGCCAATTCGGTTTGCTTGAATTTTCTAGGCAAAGGTTGCGTTCCTCTTTCTTGGAAGCTAATTCGGCAATTTGTTCTCATTGTAACGGTAAGGGGATAGTACGTGCCGATGAATCCAATGCCATGTTAATTTTACGGACGGTAGAAGACGAAATTTGCGAGGAAAACGTTGATATAGTAAATATTTTTGCAAATATTTCTTCAATAATTTATCTACTTAATAGCAAACGCCGAGAAATTAAATTTATTGAAGAAAAATATAATATAAAACTTAATTTTTATTCTGATCCTAATGCTACCTCGGATAATTATTCTATTGAAAAAATAAAATTGCTTAAAAAAAATAATGTCAACGAAGCAATAAGTAAACCGATGATCCAAAATGATAGTGCTGATTATCATGAAGCTAACAATCCTGAAGGAGTCGGGCAAAGGAAAGAGGCACTACGCAAAGGTAAACAGAAATGGAAAACTAATAATAATGAATCGGTAGCTTCTGAAGAATTAAAAAACAAAGATGTGGAAGCGGTGAAAACTCTACAAGAACCTGCCATCAACGATGTTGAAAACGTACCACCGGTAAATGATCTAAAGGGTGATGAAAGTTATACGGCACCTGATGATAATAAAGCAATAGAGGGAGTTGAGGCAAAAGTGATGCCGAAACGTAAATATCGTAATAGAAGAAATTATAAGCGTTCATCTGCTGGTAATTTAAATAAAGATACTTCTAAAGAAAATAGTGAGCAACCGCCTATAACTTAAATATATTGTTGATGTCATCCCTAGCTGCGGCGGGTATTGTTGTATGGCTCATAAGTTACCGTATTATGGTTATTACAAGTATGGTGTCATACCGTGGCTTGACCACGGTATCCAGAAAAAACCTTAATAAAAAGAAAGACTGGATGCCGTGGTCAAGCCACGGCATGACACAGCCTTTTTTCAACATTCGTACACTAGTGGGTCAAGCCACGGTATGACATTGAAACCATTTTTCCAGCCATGCAACAAACCCTAACTTAGTCAATAATTATGTCCAAAGCGTTAGTTACAAAATGGTTATTCCTATGTTGTATTATGGTAATATTCATGATTCTTATCGGCGGGGTAACCAGGCTTACGGGATCGGGGTTATCAATTGTTGAATGGCGACCTATAACCGGTATTGTCCCCCCTCTAAATGCTTGGCAGTGGCAAATAGAATTTGCTAAATATCAAACATTCCCTGAATATCATATTCGTTACGGTATGACTTTGTCGGAATTTAAATTTATTTATTGGCTGGAATTTATTCATCGTTTAGCCGGAAGAACTGCAGGTTTAATATATATCCTACCTTTAATATATTTTTATTTGAAAAGAGAAATTAAAAGATACTCAATTTTACCCTATATCTCTGTATTAATATTGTTTTGTATACAAGGTTTTATGGGATGGTATATGGTTAAAAGCGGATTAATTAATAATCCAAGCGTTAGCCATTTTAGGTTAGCATTTCATTTAATTATTGCCGTTATTATTTATCATTTACTTTTTTACCAATTAATAAAAAATAGTTTTGATATTCTCTTAATTTCTCCGCAAATAAATTTAAAAATACCATTATTCTTTTGTTTAGTTGCTATTGCTATAGTTTATGGGCAAATTTTCCTGGGCGGCTTAGTTGCCGGTTTGCACGGCGGGCTTGTATATAATAGCTTTCCGTTGATGGGTGATAGTTTTGTTCCTCTGGAGATAAAAAATAATTTTGCTAATATAAATAATTGGTACGACCCGGTTTTTGTCCAATTTATCCATAGGTTAGGGGCTTATAGCGTATTTATTATTGTATCGTTCCTTATAGTGAGTTTATTAAAAATTCGGCATCCAAAATTAAATAAAGTAGCTTACTGTTTAATTATTGCTTTGCTAATACAAATGCTAACCGGCATTCTGACTATTTTATACGCTGTTCCACTTATAATTGCTCTTATGCATCAAATTTTTGCCGTAATTCTATTGTCTACTGTAATATGGTGTTATTTTTTAATTAAAAATACTCGATGAACTTCAAAAATTAGCTATGTCGTCTTACAAAAGCAGCATTGTTGCATGGCTCGAATTTTTGCAAAGCGTACTGTGTCATGCCGTGACTTGATCACGGCATCCAGTCTTTCTTTTTATTAAGGTTTTTTCTGGATACCGTGGTCAAGCCACGGTATGACATTGAAGCCATTTTTTGATTCATGTAACAACGTCTTCAGTCGCTCGCAATGACGTTTAGGGTATCCATGCAATGCTGAGTTAGGAATGAACTTGAAGAGTTTTATTTAAAATGATTATTAAAGTAGATACAACTATTCCCTGTAGGCTAGACAAATATCTAAGGCGTCTATACCCTAAACTTACGCAAGGAATTATTGAGCGAGCTTTAAGGCAAAAGCAAATAATTGTTAACGGTCATAAAGTAGAGGCAAATTTAAGAGTAAAAGAAGAAGATGAAATTTTTATAAACGACAAATTAAATTTACCGCAAGAAGAAACCTTAGAAGTAACCTTTTCCGATTCGGTAATTAAATTGGCAAGCAAAATTACCAAAGATTATTTAATTTATGAAAATGAGCATTTTATAGCGATTAACAAGCCTGCCGGACTTGCAACGCAAGGGGGGACTAAAATCAACCTTTCTATCGATGACGCATTGAAGTATTTAAACTATAAATTAGTGCATAGGTTAGATAAGGAAACAAGCGGTTTATTATTAGTTGCTAAAAATTATGAAAGCGGTGTAAAGCTCGTAAATGCTTTTAAAGAAAAGCTAATTGCAAAAACTTATATTGCCGTGGTTTTCGGTAGACCTCTTGAAGGCTCGGGAGAGATTCGTGGGCTAATAGGAAAGAAAAGAGACGGAGCGTATGAAATTGTTGATGTCGATAATGAAAACGGCAAACTCGCAATTACTTATTATAAATTATTAAAACCCCTTAATAACAACTTATCGTTAATAGAATTTACACCGATTACCGGCAGAATGCATCAGTTAAGATTTCATGCGAAATTGTTAAATTGTCCGATAGTCGGCGATACTAAATATGGTTCTGCACAATCTTCTTCATATTCTAAACATATGCTACTTCATGCAAGCAATATAGTTTTACATGAAAAAATATTCGGTGAAGAAATTACTTTAGAGGCAAAATTGCCGAATTATTTTTTTAATATCAAATAAAACCTTTAACTTCATATTTTTTAGAAGATTTTACTTTACATGTATATATTATTAATCCGAAGTAGAAGAAAGTATATTTTTTATAAGGGGTGATTGTGACACGTAAATATTTTTTATTATTTATTTTTCTGTTAATTGATAATGTAGATAGTTTTGCAGATATGCAGGAAAGGATTATAGTTGCTGAAAAAGATTACTTAGCCAATAGGTTTCTGAATGCAGTCTTTAGGTTTGAGAATGATGAAAAGATTTTAATAACAGGAGCTAAGGGAATTTTTTCTTTAAGCGGTGATCAATTAAAGACTAATGAAGTAATGCCTGTTTCTTCAGGCATAAAACCGATCACGGCTGCAGGGATTTTAAGGCTGCAAGATAAAGGGTTGTTAAATGTTAACGATAAAATTTATCAATATCTTGATGCCGATATTTGGCAAGACACAGTACCTGATTGGGCATATAAAATATCAATTCATAATTTACTAACTCATACTAGCGGTCTTGCCGAGTATTTTGGGTTTGTTAAGCTAGATTTTGATATGTCTCAGAAAGAGGCTAATAAAAAAATAATACAATATGTTACTACAAAACCTTTAGAAATACAGATAGGTAAAAAATATAATTATAGTCATACTAATTTTATTGTACTCGGCATGATTATTGAAAAAGTAAGCGGTCAAAATCTAGCTGATTTCTTTCGAGATGAATTTTTTAATCCTCTGCATATGAAATCTACAAAACTTGCTTCGTTTTATGAAGCTATCGGAATTCAAAGAAATGATGTTAGTGCAAATTATCCCATTAGGTATTTTATTGAACCTACTAACAATAAACCTATATTTTCTTTAGCTAATGCTGATTTTGTTGCTCGTCCTTATGCGGATGTGGGGATTGTCTCTAACACCTTTGACCTTATTAAGTGGTATAAAGCTCTGAATCAAGGAAAGATTCTTTCTAAAAAATCCTATAAACTTATGACTACCAAATATTTTCTAGCGGACGAGGATAATGGGCATACGACATATACCGGTTATGGAATCTTTATTACTGAACTCGATAAAAAACATGTAATGATTCATCATTCCGGAACTGCCTTAGGAATAAGAGGTGAAGCAGGGTATGTTGTACCTGATAATCTTTACTTTGCTATATTAAGTAACGTAATGGTAAAAATTCCTGAAGAAAAAAAAGATAAAATTAATATGGATAGTCTAGCAAATCAACTTGATATAGTTTATTTTAGAGATGCAATAATAAATGCCGCTATTGCGGAGGATATAGTCAAGTGATTCCCCTTTGACTATAAAACTGAGCATTGCTAACTAAAAATAGATAACTTGGGGATTCTACGTCATTGCGAGGAAATTACGGCGTTGTTGCGTGAGTGGAATTTTTGCAAAGCGTTCGGGTGTCATACCGTGGCTTGACCACGGTATCTAGAAAAAAATCTTAGTAAAAGACTGGATACCGTGGTCAAGCCACGGTATGACATTGAGACCATTTTTTGATCCACGCAACAATGCCAAGCGAAATAACTTCCTATAGTCGGTATACAATGAAAATAGTTACATGGAATATTAATTCTATTAGATTTAGGATTAATTTATTAAAAAAACTGATTGATGAGCATCAGCCCGATATTATATCGTTGCAAGAAACAAAAGTTGAAGATACTTTATTTCCTATGCAAATTATTAAAGATATGGGATATGAATATATAATTTATTCAGGACAAAAATCTTATAACGGCGTAGCTATTTTATCAAAATTACCTTTTACCGATATATTATCGCTAGAATTATATAATAATGATAAAAGACATATTGCGGTTAAAGTCAAGGATATAGAGCTACATAATTTTTATGTTCCCGCCGGCGGCGATATAGCCGACATAGATATAAATTTAAAATTTAAGCATAAGTTAGAATATATAAAATTAATGCAAGATTGGCTAACTAGTAATCGGAGTCGCAGCGATAAAATTATCATTACCGGAGATTTAAATATAGCACCTCATGAACATGATGTTTGGTCAAGCGTTCAATTACGTAACGTTGTTAGTCACACCGATATTGAACGCTCATTATTAATAAAATTACAAAATTCTCTGGATTTTATTGATAGTGCTAGGTATTTTACTGA
The DNA here is from genome assembly GCA_913698015.1 of Oxypoda opaca. NCBI lineage: Eukaryota > Metazoa > Arthropoda > Insecta > Coleoptera > Staphylinidae > Oxypoda > Oxypoda opaca. The sequence continues at coordinate 9,841 of CAJYCQ010000104.1, forward strand.
TTTCAGTGAAAAATTTTATACTTGGTGGAGTTATAGAAATGTGGACTGGAAAAAGTCCAATAGAGGGCGAAGACTAGACCATATTTGGGTTAGCAGAAACCTAGAAAATAATTTATCTTCTATTGATTTATTAGCTAATGCTCGTGATTGGTTGCAGCCTTCCGATCATGTACCGTATTGTGTGAATTTTAATGATTTTTAGTTTGATATCATTCCCGCAAAGGGGCATTGTTGTACGGTTCGGTACAGCGGTTTTATGTCATTCCCGCGAAAGCGGGAATCCAGAGAATATTTAAACGAATTATATAGTAAATTTCTATATAATTTTGCTTATTTTAAGTGTTTTTTCTGGATTCCCGCCTTTAGCTAGAATGACATACGGCTATACTTTTATCGAGCCACGCGGGAATGACATCGACAGCCATGCAACAAAGCCGATCAAGGTACAGCACGACAAGAATTTAAAAAAAAACTCAAGGAGTGATTAGTGGAAATTGACTTAGAAAAATATAAGCCGAGCAGTGAGCAATATCTAGAGGCTTACAAAAAAATGCTATTAGTACGGCGTTTTGAAGAAAAATGCGGTCAGCTATACGGTATGGGAGAGATAGGCGGCTTTTGTCATTTATATATCGGGCAGGAAGCCGTAATTACGGCTATAGACATGATTAAGCAAAAAGGCGATAATACTATTACTAGTTATCGTGATCATGCACATATTATTTTAGCCGGCACTGAACCGAAATACGTACTTGCCGAGCTTATGGGGCGAGCTACAGGCTGCTCAAAAGGTAAGGGCGGCTCAATGCATTTATTTGACGTACCGAATAAATTTTATGGCGGTCACGGAATCGTCGGTGCACAAGTGCCGATCGGTACAGGACTAGCCTTTGCCGAAAAATATCTTGATACTGATAATATTTGTTTTACATTCTTGGGAGACGGTGCCGTTAATCAAGGACAAGTATACGAAGCTTTTAATATGGCTGCTTTATGGGGTGTACCGGTAGTCTATATTATTGAAAATAATGAATATTCTATGGGAACTTCTGTAGAACGTTCTACTTTTATGCGAGAGCTGTATAAAAAAGGTGAATCGTTTGGTATAAAAGGTTTTCAGCTTGACGGGATGAGTTTTTCAGATATATATAACGGCACTAAGCAGGCTGCCGAATTTGTAAGAAAAAATAGTTGTCCGTTAATATTAGAGGTAAAAACCTATCGTTATCGAGGGCATTCAATGTCCGATCCGGCAAAATATCGTAGTAAAGAGGAAGTAGAACAATATAAAGAACGTGATCCTTTATTATTAATAAAGAAGATAATATTAAATAATAGTTATGCCGATGAAGAGGCTTTAAAGAAGATAGAGCAAGAAGTTAAGGAGATCATCAAAGAAGCGGTAGAATTTGCCGAAAACTCACCGCTGCCAGATGAGGGAGAGCTTTATACTAATATATACTGCTCGTAATTTATCGTATTATGGTTATTACAAGTACAATGTCATACCGTGGCTTGACCACGGTATGACACCGAAATGCTTTATAAAAACTCTAACTATACAACAACACCGGTATAGCAACAACTGATAAATAAATAGGAATAAAATGCAAATAACAGTACGTGAAGCACTGCGTGATGCAATGAAGGAAGAAATGTTGCGTGATGAGAAAGTTTTTATTATGGGTGAGGAAGTAGCGGAATATCAAGGAGCATATAAGGTAACTCAAGGTTTACTCGAGCAGTTTGGAGCTAAAAGGGTTATCGATACGCCGATAACGGAACATGGGTTTACAGGTATTGCGGTAGGTGCTGCATTTGCCGGTCTTCGTCCAATCGTGGAATTCATGACCTTTAACTTTGCTATGCAAGCGATGGATCATATAGTTAACTCGGCGGCAAAAACGCATTATATGTCCGGCGGGCAAGTAAAATGCCCGATAGTATTTAGAGGACCGAACGGAGCGGCAAGCAGAGTAGCTGCTCAACACAGTCAAAATTATGCCGCTTGTTATGCACATATCCCGGGTTTAAAAGTCGTAGCTCCTTATAGTGCCGAAGATCATAAAGGTCTTTTAATGACAGCAATTAGAGATGATAGTCCCGTTATTTTTTTAGAAAATGAAATTTTATACGGACATCATTTTGAAATGTCTGAAATAGTTGAGCCGATCCCATTCGGTAAAGCAAAAATTTTACGAGCGGGAAATGATGTAACTATCGTAACTTTTTCGTTGCAGGTTAAGTTAGCGTTAGAAGCAGCAAATGCTCTACAAGCTGACGGGATTGATTGCGAGGTTATTGATCTTCGTACTATCAAACCGCTAGATACGAACGCAATAATAGCATCGGTTAAAAAAACTAATCGTTTAGTTGTCGTAGAAGAAGGTTGGTTTTTTGGCGGAATCGGTGTAAGCATAGCCGCTATTGTTATGCAAGAAGCATTTGATTATTTAGATGCACCGGTAGAAATCGTTAGCGGTAAAGATGTTCCGCTTCCTTATGCCGTTAATTTGGAGAAACTGGCACTACCCACCGAAGGCGATATAACAAATACCGTAAAAAGAGTGTGTTATAGTTAAAATAAATAGCATTGCCTAAAAAAGTGATCTTGTTGCATGCACATAAGTGCGACATAAGCCCTCATTCAAGTTATACTTACATACCCCCTTTAATTCATTAATAAAATTTAACTTTATAGAAATAAATATTGCTTAAATATTTATTTCTGGTAATAATTTAAGTCTTAAATTTTATAATTGGAGGATAGATTATGCCTGATATTAATTCAAAATCAGTAGCTCATATGGTGACTCAAATTAGAGCAAAACAACTAGCTACAAAGGATGCACAGGATAGATTACAAAAAAATATAGTTGAGCGTTGGGAAGATAAGAAAGATATTTCCGGTGAGAAATTAGTACAAGAAATTGCCGAAAAATTAAAAGATTTTTTAAATGCTAGTAACTTAATAAATACTTCCCTAAAAGTTCAGGATGTAAATAATATCGGCTATCCTATAAAATTTAATAAAACTTCTTTACAGCTGGATATGGCTAAGAAATGGGTTGAAAGCCAGAAGGAGGATTTAATAGGGCAAATAAAGAAAAACGAGTTTTATCATAAATTAACTAATGATTCATCGTTTGATGACCTACCTGTTCTACAGTCACCGAGCAGCGACGCATATTGGGGTAACGAAAATCCTTCAGTCAGCTCAATCTTGCTTGCTAGTATCGCCGCTAGTTACGGGATAGAAGCAAATACTATAGGAGCCGCTACATTTTATCCTTTTTATAATTCTAGTTATCAACTACCGAAGGATATAAAGGATATAATACTATCCTATCCGTTTACTACTGAGAAAGGCATAACACTTTTCGGGGATTATCAATTTGGCGGTCATCGTTATTTTAACGAGCAATTATTATTTGGTCCTGAAGATTGTTCTAGTAGCGTAGGTAAAGCAACCGGTCTTACCACTAAGCAAATAACAGGCATAAATACTACAGAAATTAAAAAAGCTTATTTGAATACAGAAAATGAATATAACTATCAGCCGGTTGCTCTTTTAGAGGGTAAAAATATAAACGATGAACAATTAAAATTAATTCAAACCGGTGATATTTACCTTTATAAAAGTCATACGGCAATTATTGCTAGCACTCCCGATAATAAGAGTAATATTACTAGTGTACAGTTTAATAGGGATATAGATTGTGAGGAAAATAAACTTCTCGGTGGCGGCAGGTATGATTACAATTTAATTAATAAAGCACAAGAAGACTCTAACGCTCCTATCTATATTTTGCGTCCTAGCTTAGAACCGTTACATGAATCTTGTACTTTAAACGACTTATTAAGTAAAATTGATTATAAATACTCAGAATTATACCTCAACAGTCCTGATACGGATATAGTAGGGGATTGTGGAGTGTTTTTTGAAGAAGCAGCAATTATGGGGTGATTAGTATGCCGTTCCCGTGAAGGGGCTTTGTTGCGTGGCTCCTGGAAGCGTCATGGCGAGGCGTCTCTTGGCACCGTGGCCATCCAGTTTTTGTCATGCCGTGACTTGATCACGGCATCCAGAAAAAACATTCATAAAAAGACTAGATGCCGTGATCAAGTCACG
>CAJYCQ010000106.1:0-17759 GCA_913698015.1 Oxypoda opaca
CAATATTTATTAATAAGATATAAGGCTACAGCACTAAAAGCTATGCTGCCTGCCGTAATATAGTACGGGTTAACTTCAGTGCTACCGATTGATTTATTCGTAGAGTTTATAGCACTAGTGTAATCATCTGGTAACACGATAAGTGATGTATTAATATTACTTTCAGTTAGATTGCAATTTTGTAAATTATCTATTTCTTTTCCTTCGTTTTGATGTATTTGAGATTTTAATATATTATTTTCCTTTTCAAGTGATGTAAAAATTGTTAGTATTTCTTCAACTTTTCGTTCAGAATCAGCAACTCTTGCTTCATAAGTATCTTCCGTAATTTGCTGAGAGACTGCGTAACTATCTTGTGTTTCATTGTATTGATTATTGATGTTACGTGGCGATATGTTATGTTTTTCAAGAAGTTGTGTTATATTAGCATGAATATTATCTATATTACTTATGGAAATATCTAGAAGTGTACCGGTCTTGTTCAGCTCTATGTCCTTTTGTTGTAGTTCTAATTTCAGTTCCTGTATCTTTTTTTCCTTTGTTATTACATCGCGTTGAGCATTGCTAAGTAACGTGTCTATTGACTTTTTGTCTCTTTCCAGGGTGTCTTGATAATTTGTATAGTTTATTTGTTGTGCTCCAAAATGATCTAATGCCTCTTTAACATCCAAAGTATCCAAAGTACTGCCAACACCTTTCTTTAGTCTAGTAATCACCAGTTCTAACTTATGTAAAGCGAGATTAGAACTCTTGAGCTCATGATCAGTTCTACTTAAGTTGCTTTGTAATTCTTGTACCGTACCTTGAGTAGTAGTAAGACTTATGTTTAATTGTCGAATATTCTCTTCCAATAGCAATTTATTAGCATTTAAGGAGTCTACCTGTTCTCTAAGCTTATCTCTCTCTTGTGTTACTTGCTTTAGTCTAGATTCTAATTCCTTATTTTGGTTTTCAATGGATGTCATACCCTTGTCAAATAATGACAACTTTGTCATAATAGCTGCAGTTTTGTTTTTAAGAATGGCAGCCATTTGGTTATAGTAAAGGGAGTTCTCGTTTTTTACAGTAGTTACCATACTCGTTCCACCTTTTTTGTTATTGTCAATGTTAGGGAAGCACGTCGTATCAAGTGCCTTGAAAATCGACATAGTGCGGTCTGACACCTCTGGATTATAATTATTTATACAATGCTTAAAATTACAAATCATTTTATATATTTCTTGTACCCTACCTGATAGCCAGACAGACCAACCGGTATTGATAGGGCATAGTGAATCTTCTATATTATTAAGATCTATTTTCTGATATTCAGAATATGTATTATTGTAATGCAAAATCACATTGATTGTATCATTTATATTTGATGGGAATATACTAGTATGGGATAATGCATCTGAAGTAATGTTTGAATAAGTTGTTAAAGAACAAGATTTTTCTATGAAAGAATGCAGATATTCGTCATCAACCAACTCTTTTCTATTAGATTGTATGTCTGAGTATATGTCAGAATTACATTGAAATATTCTATCTTTAGCGTCGTCAGAAGAAAACGTTCTATTCAATAAGATAAGGTAAAAGTTGCGCATAATATTAAATTATTAGTTAAATGTTATCGTTAACATCATCTGGTTTTGTTGCATGGATACCCCAAATGTCATGGCGAGACGCCCCTTAGCGTCGTGGCCATCCAGAAAATCAAAATGACAAAAACTGGATGACCACAGCCACTTCGTGGCTTCGCCATGACGGATTTTTATTAATTTCTCGATCCATGCAACAATGCCACATCATCTAAACTTCTACATATGATGACCTATCACCTTTATATCATTATATATTTCTTCATGTATATTCTCTGCAATCGGAATATTTGCATAGTGTGGATTATTAGGTAGTAAATATTCTGTTTCCTCATCACCAAGCATTGGGGTATAAAGTGGTTCATCAGTATCAGTATCACTCTCTGCTTGATTATTAGCCTGAGCATTAGCTTGTTCTTGTTTAAATATTTCCATTGCTTCTTTAGGAGTTCTTACTATCTCTACATTATTATCCTCCTTATTTTCTACAACCTTCGGTAATGCTATTCCATTATCATTAGTTTGCTGATCAGATATTCCACAATTTCTAGTAATATATTTATAAGCCATAATTGGCCACTTAGTAATCACAAAACAATATTTATTAATAAGATACAAGGCTACAGCACTAAAAGCTATGCTGCCTGCTGTAATATAGTACGGGTTAACTTCAGTGCTACCAATTGATTTATTCGTAGAGTTTACATCACCGCCGTAATCATCTGGTAACGCGTTAAGTGATTTATTATAGTTATTTTGTTTCAAACGATTTAGAATATAGGTTGCATCTTCTTCTGCCTGCTTTACTATTGCCTGATGTTCATCAGTTAATTCATGTCTTTGCATAACCTACCTCTGATTTTCATTATTATTAATACTTACTTCTGTATATAGTAAATAAATTTTTACTATTTGGCAATATATTAAGTAATTTATTATTAATACTTACTTCTAATATAGTAAATAAATTTTTATCATTTGGCAACACGTTAAGTGATTTATTATTATAATTATTTTGTTTCAAACGATTTATGATATAAGCAGCAGCAATTCCAAATATGGCAGTAAAGAGACTCAGAATGTAGGAATGGAAGTTTTGGTAAGGGTTTACCGCAGAGAACAGGACTATAGAGTTAAATATTCCAGGAGATAGAAGGGGTAAATTTGAGCCGGCAATTATAGGCAAGAAGCAAACTAGAATTGATGGCTTGGATCAGAAGATAATATCACTGTATGCTAAAGGGATGAGTGGCGTTATTGCATGGATACCACAAAAGTCATTGCGAGGCACCTCTGGGTGTTGTTGTGTGGCTCATAATTTACCGTATTATGGTTATTACAAGTATGGTGTCATACCGTGGCTTGACCACGGTATCCAGAAAAAACCTTAATAAAAAGACTGGATGCCGTGATCAAGTCACGGCATGACATTGAACGCTTTGCAAAAATTCGATCCACGCAACGATGCCCCTCGCATTATCCTACAAAATCCCGAGTAAGCAAACTATTACCCCCTAGAACGATGATCAACCTTTTTCAGTTGAGGATTTTTTATGGCGTTTGCTAATTCTTGTTTATAATCATTTTGCTCGCTACTTTTAGCAGGTTCTTTCTTAATTAACTCTCCAGCCTTAGTCGCTTGTTGTTGTATATTAATAGGAATTTCCGATTTATTTACGGCTTGCGGTTTCCATCCGGCATGAGGTAGAGGCGGAGGCGGTGGAGGATACATTGAAACAGCACTAGGTGATAGCAGCATTTTAGAAGATTGATGCGGTTCATTACTTACTACTCCCGATATTTGCTGTTTTTGTCTATCCGCTTCTTCTTTTTTACGCTTTATCGCAGCCATAGCTCCTTGAGCCTGTCTCTCTAGGGCTGTTGGCTCTGATTTTGTCGCCTTATTACTACTATTTTTATTATCAAATTGCTTTGCTCTTTTGTCAGTATCTTTTATAGTATTTATTTCTTTTTCACAACTTTTTAATGTAGCCTCAGCGACCGGTATAATTTTATTATTAATCTCTCTCATGCGTTCGTTAATACTATTTATTAGTGCTTTATCTTGAGCCGTTCCTTTTTTTGCTCTCAATTTTTTTAGTTCAGCTTCAGCATCTTTTTTTGATTTCTGTGCTACTATTTGCTGTTGTTTTAACTCTTCTAAACGTTGTGCATGATTATTTATTTTCTCTTCAGAAGTTTTTACTTGAGAGGATGAAGTCCGAGCAGTAGCATCTTGTTTCTTGCTAGCCGCAAATTTTGCTGCCAGTTCTTCTGCAAGAGTAAGTGGTGCTTTCTTCTCGGTTACTTGGCTAATTTTATTATCTGATGATTTATCTCCTAAGTCTGCTGTTTCAAGATCATTAAATTTTGCTTCAGGTGATAACTGTTTATCTTTAACTTTTTGTAATTCCGGCTCTTCCTTTTGCAGCTTCTCTGTTGTCTCTTTTAACAAATTATGAAGCTGTGTGGTAGTGCTGACGACAGGAGTTTTTACCCGGTCAGGAAATCGCAAGATTTTATAAGCTTTTTCTAAGTCTTCTTTTAAATAATCATAAGTCGCTTTAATACCGATTACCTCTGTATCAAAACTTGCAGCAATTTGAGCAGCTAAATTGACAGCCTCCGGTGTCGGTTGTTTTCCCTCTTCACATAAAGGTTGTATTATAACTTTAGATTTATCCCCCAAGAACCATTTTGAGAAAATATTTGGTTCATAAATTTGTATTTGAACTTCCACGCCTTTTGTACCTTGGATTTTTATCCCTCCTGCGTAGCCCGTAAATTTATTTAACCAAAATTTTGGGTGATCTAGCTCTGTTTTCAATCCATCAATATCTTTTAACTTAGGAAAAATATTTTTTATATCATTATCCTTACTCTCAAGAAAATTATTTAAATTCTTAAAAATCTTATCATTCTGAGAATTTATATTGTTTATCTCATAACCGGCGGCATTTTCCGTAAAATTTAATTCAAACGGCTCTGCTTTTATTTTATCATATAATTTTTTTAACAATTCTTCATTAAAATCTCCGTTATCATTTGTGCCACGCAAATTTTTCTTCAACTCTTCAAAAGTCATTTTTCGTGAAGCGGCAATACTAGAACTATGCAGATCGGTATTAAGCATGATTGTTTGAAATGCTAATATATATGCGGCATCTTTACTTTTTATTTCCCCGTTCGGGTTTTGTTCACAGTATTTTTCTCCAAAAGCTTCAACTAATCTATCTATTTTTTGAGCTTCACCCGGCAACTTAAATGTTTTTAAATAATCCCGCAAACTTTCTAAAAAAAACTTTTCTTTAAAATCAAATTGTTCAACAAAATTTTTTAATATTTTTTGGTTATCTATTCCGCCGGTTCCTAGATAATCTCCTACCGATTCTAAATTTAAATTTCTTTTTTCTTCATAAAAAAACTTAGCGGTTTCTTCTACAAAATCTTTATTTTCTTGCAAACATAAATCTTTAATTTTTTTTATACCACCTTTAGAATGATTATTAAAAAAATTAATTATTTCTTTTTTATTTTTTTCAGAGAAAGTCATAATATTCCCTATTAAGTTAATTAATTTTAATCTTTCATATATCTTTATACATATAAAGTTACCTTAATTCAAACACTTTATATGTTTTATTAAATTAACTACTAAAAGCTGCTTCAATACAAGCAAAAGTTGCAATTTTTAATATATCATTAGCAGTAGCACCGGTTTGTAAAATTTGAACCGGATATTTAAAACCGTTAGTTATTGGACCGATAAAGCTATTTGAAGAAAATTCTTGAAGTAATTCGGTAGAGATAGCGGCGGAATTTAAACCCGGCATAATTAACACATTGGCCGGTCCCGATAACCGACAAAATTCATATAATTTGCGTAAATTAGAGTTCAGAGCTACATTTACCGACATTTCACCGTCATATTCAAAATCTAGCTTCATATTATTAAGTTCCGGCTCATCATCTTCCTGAAAATTATCTAATATTTTTACCGCTTCACGAATACGAGCGGTTTTTTCTTTAGTAGCATTACCAAAATTTGAGAAGGAAAGAAGTGCAACCCGAGGTATCATGCCCATATTTTTAGCAATTTCTGCGGTCTGTACGGCAATTTGAGCAAGCTCCCAGCTATTTGGAAATTCAGTAATACTATTATCGGCAATAATTATGTTCTGTTCCTTAGCGATCATAATAGAATAGCCTAAAATTCTGCGATTCTGTTTTACCGAGATTACCTTCATTATATCTTCAAGGCTATCTGCATAACTCTTGGTGACCCCTGTTAGTACCGCATCCCCATCGCCGCACGCTATCATACAAGCGGCAAAAATATTTTTATCCGTTTTAACTAATTTTGCACAATCTCGGTAGAGATATCCTTTGCGTTGCAATCTTTCATATAAATAATCAATATATTTATCAAGATTCTTGTTAATAGCCGCATTCATTATTTCTATGTCGTCTAAATTAGTATCTTGCCCTATTTTTTTTAAAGTAGCTGCTATTTTTTCCCGGCGTCCTATTATAATAGGATGACCTAGTTTATCGTCACGCATCATAATCGCTGCCATAATTACTTCTTTCTCTTCTCCTTCGGCAAATACGATTCTTTTAAGAGGTGCATTATGTATTTTTTCGGCAAGTAAACTCATATAATTAGAAGTGGGGTTTAGTCTGCTTTCTAATTCTTTCTTATATTTATTAATATTAAAGTCGGTAATTTTAGCAACTTTACTATCTATCGCAGCTTTAGCAACGGCGAGCGGCACTACGGTAATTAATCGAGGATCGAAAGGCACGGGAATAATATAATCAGGTCCGAAAACCATTTTATAGCCGAAATAAGCTTTATATACTTCTTCCGGCACGGGCTTTCTAGCAAGAGCCGCTATTGCCTGTGCGGCGGCTATTTTCATTTCTTGATTAATGGTTTTAGCTCGAACGTCCAACGCACCACGAAAGATATACGGAAAGCCCATAACGTTATTAATTTGGTTATTATAATCAGAGCGACCCGTGGCAATAATCGCATCACTCCTAACTGACTTTATTTCCTCGGGAGTAATTTCTGGATCGGGGTTAGCCATGGCAAAAATAATCGGGTCTTTAGCCATTTTAGCCACCATTTCTTTTGATACCGCACCTTTTGAAGATAATCCTAAAAATACGTTAGCCGACGCCATAGCTTCCGAAAGGGTGCGTAAACCCGTCTCTTGTGCATACAGTTCTTTCCACTTATTCATGCCGCTAGTGCGACCTTTATAGATTACTCCCTTCGTATCGCACAAAATTATATTTGACTTGTCGGCTCCAAGAGCTATCAATAACTCAATGCAGGCAATCGCTGCCGCTCCTGCACCGTTTACGACAATTTTAAGATCGCTAAACGAGCGGTTAGTAAGATGTGCGGCATTTATAAGTCCGGCAGCGGTAATAATTGCCGTTCCATACTGATCATCATGAAATACCGGTATTTCCATAAGGCTTTTCAGTTTTTCTTCAATTATAAAACATTCGGGGGCTTTAATATCTTCAAGATTAATACCGCCGAAACTATAATTAAGATATTTTACCGCATTAATAAATTCCTCAGGATCTTCCGTATTAATCTCCAAATCTATAGCGTCGATATCGGCAAAATTTTTAAATAAAACTGCCTTACCTTCCATTACCGGTTTTGAAGCGGCAGCACCTAAATTACCTAGTCCCAAAACAGCAGTGCCGTTAGATATTACCGCCACCATATTACCCCTTGCGGTATATTTATAAATATCATCGATATTTTTAGCAATCTCAAGGCAAGGAGCCGCCACGCCCGGAGAATAAGCTAGAGACAAATCTTGCTGCGTGACTAAAGGCTTTGTCGGAGAAATAGCAATTTTCCCTGCTTTACCTTTGCTATGATATTCTAACGCTTCAGCGTAATTAATTTTATTCATTTCATCCATTAGTTTCCTGCTTTCTATTATTAATTTGGATTCATGTCACCCACACTCTCTCGATGTCATTCCCGTGAAAACGGGAATCTACTTAACAATATAACAAAATTAGTAAGTTAGATACCAGCTTTCGCTGGTATGACACCAAAAATTCGATCCATGCAACAACGCCAATGCCTCCTCGCAATGACGTTTAAGGTATCCACGCAACAATTGCCTCCTCACCCCAATATATACATAATAATCGATAGAGTGATGAGCGAGAAAAAAGTAGTAAAGGTTATGATAGACGCCATTGATTCCGGATCGCCGCCAAGTTGACGAGATAATACATACGCCGTGCTTGCACAAGGCAAACAGCTATATAATACCCCTACGGATTTGTTAACGCCGTCAATTGACATTAACCATAAAACTATTACCGTAACTAACGGAAAAGCTATTAATTTAACAAAACTTGTTAATATTACGTTAAATAAAAGTTCTTTATGGATGGTAAAATTAAGACCTGCCCCAACGTTCAACATGCCTATAGCTAAAGCCGCATTAGATAGACTATCTAATGTTTTCTTCAAACCTAAATGTAGTTCAAGGTTAGAATAATTAAACATAAATCCGACAATACTGGCGATAATTAACGGATTGCGGATTATTAGCTTAACCATTAAAAGAATGCTGGTTTTAAGAGTAGTGGCTACTGATTTATCGGGAATATAATAAGCAAAAATTATAACCGATAAAATATTAGTAAAAATAATCATATAAGAAGAAATTACCGCAACTATCGCCAGTCCTTCTTCACCTAGTAGCGGAGCACTTATGCCAAAGAAAATGTAACTATTATAACGAATTGAACCTTGAAATATGGAAGTAAATTGTACTTTATTAATATTATATTTTTTCTGATAAATAGCTAAAATAATCGAGATAATACAAGTGGATATAATAAGAGCGAATACTAATTTAATTATTGAGGAAACGCTTAAATCCGCAGTGGACACGTAATTAAAAAGCATCGCCGGAAATAATACGAAATATGATAGTTTTTCTATCCCTCGCCAAAATTCTTCTGAAGTCAACCATTTTGTTTTGATAATACTACCAAGGATAGTAATCAAAAAAATAGGTAATGTACTGGAAAAAATATCGTTCATTGTGTTAGCTCGGTGTCATACCGTGGCTTGACCACGGTATGACAGTTAAACCTCTATAACTTCTCATTGATCAATTTTATCATTTCCGCTACTCCGAAAAGCTTAATAAAAGTTCCAAGCCTTGGACCTTCACTTTGCCCGAGTAATATCTGATATAATTCTTTAAAATAATCACGTAAATTTTCATAACCGGCTTTCATACCGATATCGTATATTGCCGTCTGAATTTCCTCAGATTCTGCATCAGCCGCTAAACTAACCAACATTTTTAAAATATCTTCTAAAATAATCTTGTGTTTAGCCGTCGGCGTTAAATATGATTTATGTGCTTTAATAAAGTCATTAAAGTATTTTACTGCAAAATCTGCTAAATGATCAAGATATAAAGCAGTTTCAGCTGTTGCTTTCGGTTCGTATCTTGTAATAAACGCCCAAAGTACTGATTTATCTGAAGGATTACATACTGAAGCTAAATTTAATAGTAATGCGTAAGTAATGCCAAAAGTCTCAATTTTCGGCACTTGTCCGTGATGAATATGATAAACAGGATTGGCTAATTTCTTTATTGGGTCTTCTTCTGCATGATATTTTTTATTAAAAGTAATATATTCATCAACATTTTTGGGTATTATATCAAAATATAACCTTTTTGCTCTGGTCGGCGATTGATACATAAAAAGCGACATACTTTCAAGCGGTGCGTATTTTAGCCAATCGTCAACGCTGATGCTATTACCTTTAGATTTAGAAATTTTTTCGCCGTTTTCATCAAGGAATAATTCACAACATAATTGTACCGGCGGAACTCCGCCAAGAATTCGGCAAATCTCGGAATAAAGACGTGCATTTGCTAAATGATCTTTGCCGTACATTTCATAATCAATGCTTAAAGCCGCCCAACGCATACCAAAATCCGGCTTCCATTGTAATTTACAATGTCCTTTTGTTACGGGTACTTCTACAAACTTACCTACTTCATTTTTATAAGTAACCGTGCCGCTACTCGGATCAATTTTTTCGATAGCTACCTGTAAAACTTTACCGGTATCAGGGCAAATAGGCATAAAAGGCGAATAGGTTGCCTTTCTCTCGGCTCGAAAAGTCGGCAGCATTAATTCCATTATTTCGTCATATTTTTCTAGTACTCGCATCATCATCTCATCAAACATACCGGATTTATAACACTGCGTACTACTATAAAACTCATATTTAAAGCTGAATCTATCAAGAAATGAACGCATTTTAGCATTCATATAATGACCGTAACTTTCATATTCGCCGAACGGATCGGGAATAGCAGTTAACGGCTGATCTATATGTGCAGCTACCATTTCAGGATTGGGGATATTACTCGGTACTTTACGTAATCCGTCCATATCATCGGAGAAACAAATTAATTTTGTCGGAATATCGGATAATTGTTTAAATGCTTCCTGCACCATAATTGTTCGAGCATTTTCCCCAAAAGTGCCGATATGCGGTAGTCCTGAAGGTCCGTAACCCGTTTCGAATAATACATAACCTTTAGCAGGTATTTTGCCTTTTAAATAATCTAATATTTTTTTTGCCTCTAGAAAAGGCCAAGCATTTGACTTTATTGCATCTTCAAATATTTCTGACATTTTTTTATTTTACTTGTGCTATATTGATAATGAAAGATAATCTAATACTCAAATGATTTTTCGAAGAGGAATGTAAAACGAGGGGTGAGCACGCATAGCCTATACTTAATAGGTGAGCATGCGAATCCCCCGAAGTTTTGCATAAACAATTCTTCAAAGCAGAAGAGTATACACTAAATTTAATTAATTGTAAAATATGACTTGTGTTTTTTATAGTTTTAGACAATTTTATTAATTATAAAAAAAATTTAAATAACTATGTTAATTGTTTCAGTTATAAATTTCGTTAGAAAAGATAATTTCCGTATCCTGCATTTAGGGCTAATTACGATTTCTATAATTGCTTTAACTACCGCTTATTTTGCCGAATATATATTACATTATACTCCTTGCCCCTTATGTGTATATGAAAGATTTCCTTATTTAACTTTAATTAAAATTTCTTTAACTGCTTTACTAATTAAAAAATTAAGTAAATATAGTTTAGGTTTTATTTTCCTTACTATACTTAGTTCCTGCTTATTATCTACTTACCATAGCGGCGTAGAGAGAGGAATTTTTGAGCCGAGTGCCCTTTGCTCTTCAATGATTCATATCCCGAAAGGTTTATCTATTAAAAATATCAGAGAAATATTTTATAGTCAGCCGATAACCTCTTGTACTAAAGCAACATTAAAAATATTCGATTTATCAATGACCGAATATAATTTGCTGTTAAATCTTTGCCTTTTATTTGGGCTATTAATTATTTGGTTTTATCCAAAAGAAAAAGATTTAGAAGCGTAAATGTCATTCCTCTTTATGTCATTCCAGCCTGCGGGCGTTGTTGCATGGCTCGAATTTTTGCAAAGCGTACGGTGTCATACCGTGGTCAAGCCACGGTATGACATTGGAATCATTTTTCGAACCACACAACAACGCCTAAGCATGGTATGAATTACATGTATTATAAAACTCTGTTATTTTATCCTTTACCGCTATTGGATCATTCATTAAATTAATAGCTCCCCTAAATTCTGCCGAGTTAGGTAGACCACTACTATACCAACCTATATGTTTTCGAGCAAGTGGCACGCCGGTATTACTGCCGTAATATTCTAACAATGCTTCATAATGTTCAAGGATTATGCTAAGCTGCTCAGCTATAGAAGGGGGCAGGGTTTCTTCACCGGTTTGCAAATAATGAGCGATTTGTGAAATTAGCCACGGCTTACCGTAAGCACCTCTACCTATCATAATCCCGTCTGCCCCTGATTGTTTTAAAGCCTCTTTAGCTTTGTCAAAACTATTAATATCACCGTTAGCAATAACCGGAATTTTAACCGCTTCTTTTACGCTTCTTATAAATTCCCAATCGGCACTGCCTGAATAAAACTGGCATCTTGTCCTGCCGTGGACGGTAATCATTTGAATTCCTGAATCTTCGGCAACTTTTGCAAGTATCGGTGCATTTCTGGTTTGATCGTCCCAGCCTGTACGCATCTTAACGGTTACCGGAACTTTTACCGCCTTAACGGTTGCTGCAAAGATTTTTGCCGCCAGTCCCTCATCTCTCATTAAAGCCGAACCGGAATAGCCGCCCACTACTTTTTTTGCCGGACAGCCAAAATTAAGGTCAATAATCTTAGCACCCATATCTTCGTTCATTTTTGCCGATTCCGCTATAACTTCAGGCTCACAACCGGCAAGCTGAACGCATGCACCGGTTTCGTCATCATGAATGATTGCACATTTTTGCAAGGATTGCCGTGATTCTACAATCATTGCCCTACTTGCTACCATCTCTGAAACTACAAGACCGGCACCGAATTTTTTGACTAACTTCCTAAAAACTAAATCCGTAACGCCCGACATAGGTGCCAATATCACGTTAGAAGCTAGTGTTATATTACCGATTTTAATCATTTATATACTCAACTTTCTGGTATTACAAGTACGGTGTCATGCCGTGGCTTGACCACGGCATCCAGTCTTTTACTAAAGTTTTTTCTGGATACCGTGGTCAAGCCACGGTATGACACCCGAGTGCTTTGCAAAAATTCTATCCATGTAACAATATCCCCTTACTTCCCCGATGACAAGGTAGAGTACTCGCCGTTTTCTTTTCTAACAATATCATACTGCCTTTGTGCTATTGAGTCGACAAAATGAATATTACCGGATAAGCCGATATAAGGTTGTCGGCTTTTCATTCTATTTAAAAATCGCTCTAAAGCAAATTCTTCTCCGATATAGCTAGCGGTCATCCTGCCAAGGTCGTAGGCTAAAGCGTGCATAAAATTTATATGATTAATTCCGAGTTCCTTAGCTCTTTCAGGTACATTGCTATTAACAATATTTAAAGAACCGGTAAAATTAATATTAATATTCTCCGGATAATCGATATCAATACGATTATCGCCGATTAAAATAGCTTTTTTGTCTAAATTATGTTTCGCTATACTAGATGCAACTAAATTTAAATTCTTTGGGTCATCCGATAAATAAATCACCGGTTTTGCTGAATCTTCTCTTTCATTGATGATATCAACATTATCGGAAATAATCGCTGCCGCTTTTGCTATCGATTCAGGAGTATCAAGATAAAATGCAGTGCGTACCAAAGTTGCACTTTTCTGAATTAATAGATTTTGTATTACTTGATTAACGGTTTGAGAATGCTTTCCTTCAGGTAAGAAAGCCATAAAATCCTTATAATTATTATCGCCGAAATAATTGATTATTCTAATTAACTGTTTTAAAGGTGCATGTCCGAAAACAAATAATTTTTCTTCCGCTAATACCGGATTATTAGACATGGTTATAATAACTATATCATTGGCTCTTGCTTTTTCGGCTATTAGCGAAGTAAAATTAGAATATAAAGGTCCAAGGATGATCTTAGTTTTACGCTTTACTATCTTATCCATAGCGGCAAGCACGTTTTTTTCATCCGATCCGTCATAAGAAGTAACGTGGATATAAGATTTTACCGCATCGCTAAGACCCATTTTAATTAAATCTTTATATTGCTTGCCGGCTACTCCATCCGCTCCGGTCGTCGGCATTAAAATTGCAATTTCAATTTCTTCTTTTATTATTTTTGGTTTTACTAAAGGAGTTTCTTCCTTAGCACTTTGACAAGCCGATAGATAAACTAGGCAAAAAAATGATAAAGTGATTCTGAGATTCAGTGAAGATTTTTCAAATAATCTAATTTTGGCTCTTTTTTGCTGCAAATTATAAGATTTTTTTGAAATAGGAGTGGCTATTCCTTCAAAAATCTTATTAATTTTCGCTAAAAAATATCCTATAATATAAATTATTTGAAAAATCTTCACTGAACCTAGAAATTTTTGTTTTATACTAGCCATAAAATATTATTATAAAATTTAAAAAATTATGAATCTGAAATCTGGATTGTATATTGTTTCAACACCCATAGGAAATTTAGAAGATATAACGTTACGGGCATTATCAACCTTAAAAAACTCAAGCATTATTTTGTGCGAGGATACCAGAATATCGCAAAAATTACTAGCAAAACATGGGATCAAAGTAAAATTACAAGTTTATAATGACCATAGTGACGAACAAAATAGGAAAAATATTGCAAGGTTAATTGATCAAGGGGAAATAGTCAGCCTTATTTCCGATGCCGGCACCCCCTTAATTTCCGATCCCGGCTATAAGCTGGTACGAGAATTACGCACTCTTAATTATCATGTAGAAATAGCACCCGGGGTTTCATCGCCGATTGCCGCTTTAACTTTATCGGCTCTTCCGACCGATCGATTTTTATTTTGCGGTTTCTTGCCTAAAACAATCGAGGGTAAAAAGAAAATTTTTAATGAATTTGCAAATCTTCGTGCTACTTTAATCTTTTTTGATACGGCAATACGCCTAATAGAGTCGTTAGTTATAGCTAAAGAAGTTTTAGGCAATAGAGAAATATGCGTAGCGAGGGAGCTGACTAAGCTTTACCAAGAAGTGAAAACGGCAACAATTAACGAAATAATCGAATTCTATCAAAATAATCCTTTAAAAGGCGAGATAGTTTTATTAATATCCGGCTTAGCTGATGAAAATGATGAAAAATTAATAAGTGATTTGCAAGCCTTTATAAAATTGTCATTAGCTAAAAACCTAACTGCCAAAACTACCACTGACCTTGCTTATGAACGATTTGGCAATAGCTACAGCAGAAAGGAAATATATAAGGAGGTGAATAAATTGAAGGGTAAAGGTATTATTGGTAAAGTTCATGATTGAAATTAGAATTTAGAATTTTCTTTTTTTGCTTCTTGATATTTTTGTTCAAGAAACTCGTCTACAAGCGAACCTGAATTATGATTATATTGCTTTAACAAATTTTGAGCTTCTTTTATTGCTTTTTTTATACTTATTATACGCAATTCATCATTAACGGTATTTATAATAAAAGAGTCTCCCGGTTTATATTTCAGAGAGTTTCTAATTTGATGAGGAATTAATATCCTACCGTTTTTATCTAAGTGAGTATGTAAAGCTTTCATAACTTAGTTCCTTTTATGACTAGTATTAAATTATGCCATGTTGTATAAAACGTGTCAAATAGTAATATTACGGTAGAGTATGATCCGATGGAAGAATCTCCCCTGCTCTTTTTTCGAAAGCATTAATCATTTTTTCCGTTGCTTTGACAAAATACCCCCCTATCAATTTATCTAATATACTCGATTGCATTTTAAAATCGATATTAAACTCTACTAAACTTCCTTTAACATCCGGTGAAAATTGCCATATATTCTTTAAATATTTAAAAGGTCCGGAAATAGCTTCGACATTAATTAAATATCTTTCACCGTCTAATATTTTACAGGTAATACTTGATTGATATTTTTCCGAAAATCCTTTTACCTGCAGCACTAACTCGGCAATAATTTGTTCATTATTTTTAGAAATAATTTTAGCAGCTGCACACCAAGGCAAAAATTTAGGATATGCTTCTATATCAAGCACTAAATAAAATAATTCGGCAGGGCTATACGGCAAGATTTTTACTTGACTAAATGACGGCATAAAATTCGGTTAATTTCATATGGATAAGATATACTGCTCGTATTTCAAGAATTAGATTTTATTTTGAAGGGTGAACGCACGCAGCCTATACTTAATAGGTGAGTACGTGAACCCCTGATAAAATGAAAAAATAATTCTTGAAAGATGAGTAGTATACTAAAAGTCTGTTACTTTGCCTTTATGCTGCCAATCGCCGTATCTTGTAGGTTCTAACCCTTTGGCTCCGCCTATTTCTTTACTGCTTTCTTTTTCTTTTGGCAAATTTTCTTCTTCTAATATATTATCTTTTTTATTATCCATAGTTTGATATTTTTTAATTTATGAAATTTTCCAACCTTAATAGAATTTATATTAATAATGCCTTAGCTGCAAATAGTAAAATAGAATTAACAGGCAATCAGGGACATTATATTAAAACAGTGCTGCGATTAAAAATACAAGATCAGTTTCGAGTCTTTAATAATGTCGACGGCGAATTTATAGCACAAATTAACAATATCGGCAAAAATAATTTATCTATAAATATTACGAATCTTTTAAGAAAGCCGACGCCGCTACCATCCTTAACACTAGGGCTGGCAATAATAAAACCGGAAAAATTTTTGCTCGCAATAAATATGGCAACGCAACTTGGCGTGACTAAAATTGTGCCGTTAATTACGGAAAGATGCCAGTTAAGAAATGTTAATAATGAGCGTTTGCTTAAATGCACTATTGAAGCAACGGAGCAGTCGGAACGGCTTAGCCCGCCAATTATCGAGCCGATTATTTCGCTTGAACAATTTTTAAAAAACCATAGCAATAATTTAATATTATATGCTAATGAGTGCGAGGATAAAGCTAATTCTTTGCTGAAAATTTTACCTAACGGCTTAAATAATATATCGGATATTTTATTTATTGTCGGACCTGAAGGGGGATTTAGTAGCGGCGAACTCGAAAAATTAGCCGCCCGGGAAAACGCTAAATCTTTTAACCTCAGTGCTTATATCTTACGAACCGAAACCGCTGTTGCCGTCGGTTTGGCACAGATAGGATTGGTTAGGAATGCCGATTTGAGATGAGCTTAACGTTATTATGAGTAGGTAATGTCGATGTTAAACGCTCTAGATTCATCCTAGCTAAAAGCGGGCTTTGTTGCATGGCTCGAATTTTTGCAAAGCGTTCGGTGTCATGCCGTGGCTTGACCACGGCATCCAGCCTTTTTATTAAGGTTTTTTCTGGATACCGTGGTCAAGCCACGGTATGACACCATACTTGTAATAACCATAATACGGTAAATTATGAGCCATGCGGGCAACGAGAATGACACCCTTTTTGTAGCAATTTCCGATTCACATAGACATCAATAAGAGTCCTTAAAAAGAAAACTCACTCATCAATAAAACGCAGCTGGTTCTTAGATCAAGGTCATAATCTATAGTATTATATATTAAGCGTTTAATGTCAGTAAATTTATCAAGTAATGACGAAGGGGTTTTCGTCGGTAATTTATTTAATATTTTATCCTCTAAATCTGTAAGCTCGATATTAACGCCCGAAGATTTTTTTATAATTCGATTCATTAATTGTAAAATATTATCAATAAATTCTAACCATAATTCTCTATCCTTACCGGAAAATTGATTAATGAAAGCTAGCCTAGCATTTAAGTCCGTATAATCGGCAAGCGGCTTAATGAATTTTGCATATGCTTCATTACCTATAAAATATTTCGGCGATCTAATACTAATTTTAAAACACCTTGATCTTATGGTAGTAAGGATACTAGCGGCTTTTAAAGTAATTAAAAAAATATAACTATTTTTTGGGGTGTCCTCTAAGATTTTAAGGCAGGAATTCGCAGCGTTTAAATTCATTAAGTCTGCTTGATAGATTATAGCAACCTTGTAACCGGAAACGGCTGAAGTTTTATTTAAGAATTCTTGCAGCTTTCTTATCTGATCTACAGAAATATCTTTAGAATTGGCTGTAGCTGAAATTTCTTTTGCTACAAAATAATAATCAGGATGATTTTCTAAAGCAATATTCTCTCCGAATATTTTTTGGCGTATAAATTCTTGAACATCTTTTAAAGATTGATCTACGTCTTCGGTTTCAATAAGCCAGCTATTATAAAGTTTTTTTTGGTTAAAACTAAATTTAAGACGTTCGATTATCATATTTTTTGGGTATTGGTGTCGGTTTAGAGAATCGTCATTGCCGGCAATAGAATAGCCAGCATTGTTGCATGGCTCGAATTTTTGCAAAGCGTATGGGTTGTCATACCGTGGTCAAGCCCTGTGTTGTACGAACGTTAAAGAAAAGGCTGTGTCATTCTAGTTCCTTGATCACGGCATCCAGAAAAATAAAGCAGTATTAGGCTTATTTTAGAGTCTTTTTATGACATTATAGACTGGATTCCGTGGTCGTAGCCAC
>CAJYCQ010000108.1:0-31872 GCA_913698015.1 Oxypoda opaca
ACGAAGCAATCCAGTAAAAATGCTAATTTTAGCATAATTTTATTATGTTTTATGGATTGCCACAGCCACTTCGTGGCTTCGCAATGACGATTTTTGCAACGTTCGTACAACACAGGGCTTGACCACGGTATCCAGAAAAAACCTTAATAAAAATACTGGATACCGTGGTCAAGCCACGGTATGACACCGTACTTGTAATAACCATACTACGGTAAATTATGATCCACGCAACAACGTCTTCGTGGTTTCGCAATGACGAGTTTTTTATTAATTAGAGTGATAAAAACAAAAAGGCTCTCTTTTTGCAAAGAGAGCCTTTCCGCTAAACTACCAAAGATATACTTTAAAAAGTCTATAGATCGGTAATTAGAAGTTTACACGAACTTTTAATGTACCTGTATGAGCAACATACTTACTAGCTAGATTTGCATCATAACCGATTCCATACTCCATTTGTGGACCAGGTCTTGCAGCTATGCTTAAACCTAAATTGTAAGATGTTTTAGCACTTTTATCAGGTAAACCGGTCATAAAATCTACTTGCCCATCTAATTTAGCTTGGGTTTTAGCATACTTACCGCTTATTTTGTGAGTAACAAAAGCATGTGCTTCCGGATAGAAAGCGAAGCCGCTTAAGTTCATAACATCACCAAGAACTTTAGCACCGACAATTACGTCGGTTTTATCGCTAAATTTGCTAGCTACTTCCTTGTTCAGGAGTGTTGTACCGGTTTCCTTATAGCTTTCATCACCTGACTTTAAGTAACTAATTCCGGCCATTGGAGTCAATAATACACCATCCATTAACTTAGCATCATAACCAAGCATTACATTTCCACCAAAGGTCATATTATCATAATTGCTAGTCGCAGTCTCTGCAATTTTTTGACCGTTAGTAGTATCCGCCATATAACGTTTGCTCTTGGTTTTTATTTGACTTAAATTAAATGTTGCACCACCTTGTACGAAGAAGTTATCGACAAGCTGCTGAGCCCCGTATAAAGAAACTAAGAAACCGTTAACTGTACTCTTATCACCTGATTTATAGTTTTTATACTTAATTTTAGTTTGATTAATACCAATAGCAGCACCAACCATTAAGTTGTCATTAGCCATAGTATCGAAACCGAAGATACCGCCGGTAGTTTTAGCATTATAACCAGGAGTACCCTTTATACCTTTCTGAGTCGCATCAGTATAGACAGGTTTTAGCCAAGCACCGTAACTAACGTTATCATCAGCATCGTCAGCAGCTCCGACCACCCCACCTTCAGGTCTTGCAAGTACGCCTTCAGGTGCTCCGACAGGTAATTGTGCATATCTAGCAACTTCTACTCTATTTCCGATAATAGATGAAAAATGTTCGGTTGTATTATCTATTACATTGTCAATTAAAGCATCAACATCGGTTACAACAGCTACTATAGCTTGAGTTAGATCCGCTGAGGATTCAAAGTTACCAAAGTTAGTAATGGTAGCAGACGCATTACCTGTATTCTTTATATTTGTTAGTGTTGCAATATTATCATCTAAACCAGGAATATTAACCGGATTCATAGCAAACGCATTAGCGATTACTGCATTCCTGTTATCTGAAGGTTGTAAGACATAATCAGTACCGGACTTAACTAGATTCCATTTTATAAATTGCTGATTAGAAGTAACAATAGTATCAGCATTAACTAAATTAAGTGGCTGACCATTTGAGGTAAGGTTAGCTCCACCAGTGATGAATGGGTATATACTACTAGCATTATTTATGGTTACATTTATATCTCCTTGATTATCAACAATTAAAGTTTTTATTGTTCCAGCTGCTGTAACTGATCCACCGTCTTTGATAACGATATTACCAAGAGTTCCATTAGGGAAACCAGCTGAACTAGCATTAGTGAAAGTGGTAGTAATGGTAGTATCTGCAGCCCATGTAGATACACCGCCAGCAAATGTTAAAACGTTAGTATTTAAATCAATATTACCGTTAATGGCTGAGGCACCGCTGAGAGTTGAGTTACTAATAACTTCTATATCATAATTATTAAAGTTGATATTTTGTGAGTATATAGCTCCTTGTAAACCTGCGTTAGAACCATCTGGACCAGTAAATTCTACTAGTGCCAAAGATGTTCCTGATACACCAAGATTACCGACTTGAGCACTTCCTTCGAAAGTTGCAGTACCATTATTAGCTACCAACGCCTTAACTGTACTTGTCGATAATAAATTTGTTTCATTTTTGAATACTATCTTACTACCAACACCTGTAGCACTTCCAAGTTGAATGCCGGCGTCAATTATACCTCCTGCTGTATAAATTGTATTATCATCAACTCGAAGAGTATTTCCTGACACGTAAGTATCACCAAAGTTTGTAGTATTCTTAGCCACAATTACAGTCTTTAATTTTTGACCAGGAAGCCCTAATCCGTACACTTGACCGCCATTAGCAGCATTAAGAGTTACAGTACCTTGACCATTATTTACTGGAGCAATTCCTCCAAAGAAATTAGTTCCTTCGTTAACGGTAAAAGCTATATCACCGCCAAGTCCAATGCTTACAATATTATTTGCATCACCCACCGCTTGACCGACATCAATAGCGTCTCCAGCAAATGCAGTCACCACTACAGGAGCGTTCCCAATTCCACCGGCTGCACTTGTAATTGTTACGCCTTGAATTTTATCTGTTGCAGCTAAGGATAAAGCTACTCTAGGACTATTTTTTCCAAAAGCTATGTTCTTAGCACCAAATTCTTTTGTTAAAGTAACATTATCTGAACCGGAAACTTTTATTGTTGATATGGCATTTCCTGCATTTGTAGGATTCAGTGTAATAGGAGTAGTATTAACAAACTCTACTGTTCCTTGATCGGCTGCAACACCACCAATAGAATCTGCTTGATAAGCTCCACCGATCTGCA
This sequence comes from Oxypoda opaca, assembly GCA_913698015.1. Taxonomy (NCBI): domain Eukaryota; kingdom Metazoa; phylum Arthropoda; class Insecta; order Coleoptera; family Staphylinidae; genus Oxypoda; species Oxypoda opaca. Next base: position 2,922 of record CAJYCQ010000108.1, read on the forward strand.
AGGTAGAAGTAGCATCAATTGTAGTAGCACCAGCAAAAAATACAGAATTTTTGAACTGAACTGTAGTACCATTTGTTATTGCAACAGTGTTTAATTTACTAGCTGCAGTACCAACTTGTCCACCGACAATACTTGTTCCGCCGCCATTAAATTCAAAAGAACCTTTATTAGCAGTTTTAGCAGTAATGTTAGCCGCATATAAGCTAATATCTTTGCCAACTATTAACGTGTCATCAAATCCTGATGTAAAAGCTATTGCTTTTAAAGGAGCGGCAGCACTACCTAAATTTGTTCCTTCTACTAAAGTTGTATTACTAGCAGCGTTAGCACTAATTCCAGGAGCAACATTTATTGTACCTTGACCGGTTATTTTAGAAATTTTATAAGTATTGTGATCTAATTGTACTGAAGCATTATCTCCCATATCTAAAGTATTAATATATGCATCACCTGCATTTAATATAACTTTACTTTGACCGACTAATAACGAATTGAGAGATCTATCAGCAGCACCAATTGTACCGGAAATAGTTAAAGTTTGTGTGTCTTTTAAGGTACTTGCGTCAATAGCACCATTATTTCCTGCAACTGCTAAAGCTATATTTGCTTTAATTTGTAACGCTGGACTTACTGAATCATTTAAAGTAAGTATATCTCCACCGGCAAAATTAATATTACCAGCATCTACAAATATACTATTTCCACCAAATACTAAATTATTACCGGCAAGGTTAATAGCGTTTATTGACAAACCTCCGGCATTAGCTCCAATATTACCGTTGATCGTTACGATACCGGCATTTCCGCCAACTTTAGCAAGGGTAATTATACCATTATTTGCTGTGCCTGTAGTAATTGCAGCATTAACTGTAGTACCTGCTTCTAGTACAAGAGTATTATTTTTTCCAGCAGCAATAGTTAATTGAAGAGTAGTAGCATCAATACTATTACCGGTCTTTAAGGTCGTGATTGTAGGATCAGTATGTTTAGTATTAAGTATAGAAACAACGTTCAAAGGATTATTTGCAGTCCCGATAGTACTATAAATATTGTAATTACCGTCTAATACTAAAGTACCGTTACCGTTACCGCCAGCTTTAGCTATAGTTGTAATATCTTTAACATACAAATCTGTAGCAGCAGCATTAGCAGCACCGGGATTTGTTAGGGTTAATTGAGTATTACCGGTAAAATTGATTGCAGCTAAACTCTTATCCTTAGCACCGATAGTACCTGTAATGCTATGATTTGCACCGTCTACTATAATCGAACCACTATTATTGTTCGCAGATGTATTGACTATGTTACCTGTAACAGTTTGAGCAACTGTGGAAAGCTTCATTGCGGAAGTAGCATCAGTTAATTTAATATTAGTAGCTTTAACAACGGCATTTGTACCACCTTTAAATTCTACAGTTCCTGCACCGATATTAATAGTATTTAATGCGTTACCATTACCAATACCGTTAGTAACAGTTGAAGCACCTTCAAACGCTAATGTACCGGTCCCTGCATTTTGACCAGCAACATCAGTAGCAATTAAATTTTTACCAGCACCAATTGTTAAAGAACCACCAGCATTAGCAGCAGCACCTTTTAATGTTACAGTGTCTGAAAGAACCAAACCATTATTACCGTTAATTGTTACCGACTTCCCGTCTTCTACTATAAGGTTCTTTACTTTAGTAGCAGCACCATTAGAGAATTCACCACCAAGTACTACACCGGTTGCGTTAATTGTTAAAGTACCGTTATTACCTCCTGTACTTAAAAAATCAACATTAGAATTAAATTTGTCAGTAGTAATTGAAACGTTAGCACCTGTATTGCCAAAATCAATAGTTGATAGACCAACATAACTACCAACTTCATTAGCTACAGCAAAACCACCGACAGCAACACCATTTAATCCTAATATAATGTTAGCAGCATCATTAGTTGCCACAATCTTTAATGTTTTTCCTCCAACAACACCAGCGATACCTACAGTATTATTGCCTACATTAACTGTTACGTTAGCTATTGCGGCGGTGTTAAAAGTAACCGTTGTATCGTCATCAGCGGTAATTACTTGGTTAGCTTTGGTAGCTATAACGGAATCACCGTCTCCAACGATTGCAGCCTCAACCCAGTTAGCACCTGTTGCAAAAGCTGCAGGAGTAACATTAGCAGTTTTAGTACCAGCACCGAATGCTGTACTGCCGGTTCCGACGATTGCAGCCGCTGCAAAAGCAATAGTCGAGGCTGTCGTTATTCTTTTTAAAAAACTTGGTTTTTGAGCCATATTTTTTTCCTATTTTAAGTTTAAAAATTTTAGTATAAACATTGAAATACACTTTAAGTAGTATATCTTAACGATTCATTGCTGTAATAATCATTATTTACTGATGATTACAGCAAATACTTAAAGCCTATATCAAAGGTCTCTAAACACCTCGGTCAGTATAATATAAAAACTGTGCAATTACAAGAACCACGTTAAGTTTTTTTATATAGTTTTAGGCATCGCGATATTTTTACCACAGAATAGTAATTAATACGTCATTGCGAGGAGGTATTGTTGTGTGGATAGAATTTTTGCAAAGCTTCCGGGGGTCATTCCGTGGCTACGACCACGGAATCCAGTCTTTTTATTAAGGTTTTTCCTGGATACCGTGGTCAAGCCACGGTATGACACAGCCTTTTTTCAACGTTCGTACACTAGTGGGTCAAGTCACGGCATGATATACGGCACTTTTTTAGAACCATCCACACAACGCACCATAGCAATTTACCGTTCTTCAAACGCTAATTCTTTCGGGCGGTTTTCCCATCTTAATATTTCATCGATTTTGTTATGCCAAATTCGCATAATTTCTTCCTCATAGGCAACAATTTCCTCTTCAGACCAGCTGAATTTGTGAAACATCTCATTTGCTACCTGAAGCACCTTACTATTATTTTTATTAAAAACTTCTGCTAAATGCTTATCTTGTTCTTGCTTATAATTTAAATGTGCAGCTCTACCGAGCTCAGCCACTTTATGCATTTCATGACTACGCACTTGGATTTCAGCATTACGTCTAGAATGAAGGAATTCCACTATCGCATGAATAGATTGGTAACCATTATCTTTAGGTTTATCAATATAATCTTTGATATGTTTTAAACTAAAACGGTAAAAATCATTAATTATATCGAGAGACGTATAGCATTCGGCTTTACAACCGACAATAACCCTGAAAGCAATAAGGTCGCTCAATTTGTCAATAGTAATTTCTTTCCTTTTCATCTTTTTTAAAATAGAATAAGGATCTTTTAGCCTTGCATATATTTCAGCACCTACTCCGCCTTTATGCAACATATTTTGAAGTAGGTTAATAGTTTCGTGAATCAAGTACTCCTCCTATTAAAACTAAATATGAGATTAATCCAAAATATAAGTTATTGTCGTGAGTGTTTATTTTTAAAAATCATTTTATTAGCAACTTTAATTTAAATTATTGCACGCTTTGTAACTTGATAACAATCATAAAACACCGGGTATAATAGATAAAATTAATTCTTTAACTCAAAATTAAAAAACAGATTAATATTAAAATTAAATATTTTCAATATATTTGTTTAATTATTTGATAATATTTTAGTCAAAATTTACTTAGCTTTGTATTTTAAGAAGGAAAATTAGGGAATTATGAACATTGCCTAAAAAAAGTGGTCTTGTTGCATGGCTCGAATTCTTGCAAAGCGTACGGTGTCATGCCGTGGCTTGACCACGGCATCCACTCTTTATTATTAAGGTTTTTTCTGGATACCGCGGTCAAGCCACGGTATGACACCATACTTGTAATAACCATAATACGGTAAATTATGAGTCATGCAACAACACTCGCCTTTAGCTAGAATGACATCAACAATTTGAGCCACGCAACGGCACTCCCCGCATTGCCGGAGCGGCACTGAGAACTGCAGTCATGTTATCGAAATTACCGCTGCACTCAAGCACTATATCAATGCCGGCGGCAAAAGCTTTTTTGGTAATGTCCGCCATCCCGCCGGATAACGCTTTCATCTCTATCGCATCGGAAATGATAAGTCCTTTAAAGCCGATTTCTTCTCTGATATAACTAATAACTTTTTTTGATAAGGTAGCAGGGTTATCCGGATCAAGTGCTTTATATATTATATGTGCCGTCATAGCAAATTTGCTAATCGGCAACATAGCCAGCTCCTTAAAAACATAAAAATCCGTTTTCTCTAGCTCTTCTAAAGAAGCTTCTACGATCGGTAAGGCTTCGTGGCTATCCTTTGTAGCACGCCCATGCCCCGGTATATGTTTAATGCAGCCGGCTATTTGTGCTTCAGCCAATCCTGCAAGTGCAGCTTGACATAAGCGAATTACGGTAGCGGGAGTAGAGCCGAAACTTCTATCGCCGATAATATCGTGTGCTCCTGCATGTCTTAAATCCGCTACCGGTGCAAAATTTAAATTAACGCCTAGCTCTTTAAGCTCTTTTGCTATTTCTGTATAATTTTGTTTACATTTTTCGGCTGCAATGTCTATGCCTTCCTGTTCGGCTATATCGTCAAATATTTTAGCACTAGGTGCTAATTTGAAAGTAGGAGCGATAAGCCTTTTAACTCTGCCGCCTTCTTGATCGACGGAAATTATACAATGTTCCCCTAACAGTTCTTTTATACTAGCGATAAGCTTAGTAAGTTGTTCTCTATCCTGAATTTGTATTTTTTCACCTAAACCATCTGTAACAGTTTCCGATTTTATATTACGCCTGAATAAAATTACCCCTAAAGGAGGATGATTTTGAAATAACTTTATTTCTTGCGTAGTTAATTCAGTACCCGCTATACCGATAATTATCGGTTTTACTTGCTTTTCTTTCATAAATATACCTCTTGATGTTATTCCGAACTCTTTGGGTGAATATAGTATTCTTACCCTTTATACAGGCGGCACAGAGAAATTGGCAAGGAAGTTCGTAATATCATTTGACAAAATATTAAAATTTTTAATCAGTATATCGATTTTATAAGAGAGGGGGGAAATATTTTGTTTTACCGATTGTTTTGCCGATATTTTTTTATTCTTAGTTATATAATCTCGTATGATTTTAAGGTCCCTATCGGTGTAGTATCTTCTGTTTTTTATTTTATAAATGCTCAAATTAAGGGTATTATCTTCTAAATATCTTAATTGAGGAGAAGAGATATTTAAAAATTTTATTGCTTCGCTAGCAGAATAATATTTTTTATCTAGTTTCTTACTAAATATTTTTTCCGGCATCTTTTCTGGGGACATTTTTTTCCGAAGATTCGTTAATTAATATTTTTAAATTAGCAGAAGGGGTAAAACGCAATATCCTTTTTGACTCTATAGTAACCGGTAATTTAGTATGAAAATTTATACCGGGTCGTGGTTTTTTTTCGCTAATTTCAAAACTACCGAAATTTTTTAAAGTTAACTTTTTGGTAAATGCCGTTTCTAAAATATTAGAGAAAATAGCATTAACAATTTCTTCGCATAAACTGTTTGGTAGCCCTAACCTAGAGCTTAGTGCAGCAGCGACTTTTTCTTTGGTAACGGTCATAAAATATAACCTTTTTGCAAAGCGTTCGGTGTCATACCGTGGCTTGACCACGGTATCCACTCTTTTTATTAAGTTTTTTTTCTGGATGCCGTGATCAAGGAACTAGAATGACACAGCCTTTTCTTTAACGTTTGTACAACACAGGATCAAGCCACGGTATGACACTATACTTGTAATAACCATAATACGGTAAATCACGAATCTGCTTTTGCCTTTTCGTTATACTCGCTAATATTGTCATTTAGCTTTTCTAACTTATTAACAATATGTTTACGCATTTCTTCTTGTTTTTTGTCATTAGCTTTTTTGTATTCTGTCATTTTTTTGTTTAGATGATCTAAAGATTCCTGTAGCTTTTTGGCTCCTTTATCTTTTTTATCTTTCATCTTTTCCTGAATTGCACTTACTTGATCGGATAATTGGGTATAAGTATCGCTAAGGCTTTGATTAAATTTATCTACGCCGGTTTTAGCTAAATCCTTCAAATTATCTTTTAATTCCTGAAGATTTTCGGTTACTGTTCTAGTTTGCGAGGTAGTTTCTGCATTTTCCTCTTCGTTTTGCGTTGTTGCTGAAGAAAAAGCGTTAGAGGTAAATACTAAAGCAGCAGTTGTTGCAAGCGTTAATAAAATTTTATTTTTCATTGTTAGGACTCCAAAATAATTTTTAAATGGGTTTTAATTTTTATGTTTGTTATTATAGTCTTCGATTTTTTTACTTAATTCACTAAGTTTTTTTACTAAAAGCTTGTTATATTCTTCTGCTTTCTTACCGGTCGCTTTGTGATATTCCGCCATATTTTCTTTTATACCGTCATATTGTTTTTGTATCGATTCTAAAGAGCGATCTTTATTATCTTTAGCGTGTTTTTTCAATTCATCTATTTTAGAAGATAAATTATCGGCTACATCATGGCATTTCTTATTAAATTCAGCAGCAATAATTTTGGCGGAATCTTTAAGGGTATTTTGTAATTCTTCAATCGCTTTGCCTATCGTTTTCATAATAACCTCATTGTTGAAAATAAACACATAAACTATAACTTAAAATATTAAGTTACTTAAATAATAAATTATGTTATATAAAAAAGCAACTACTACAAAAAATTATTAATAGAAAAACTATATAAAAAAACACATGCTTTTTGTTAAAATTTATTATACTATACAATTTTAATTATTATAGGGGTTTTATGACGTTAAGAATACGTGATGCCGCATTTGATTTTTCAGTGCCGGTAAGTGGCAATAAAAATATCAAATTATCAGACTTAAAAGGAAAATTTGTTGTGCTATATTTTTATCCGAAAGACGATACCCCCGGCTGTACTATCGAAGCACAGGATTTTAATAAATTAAAACCGGAATTTGAAAAATTAAATGCCGTAATTATAGGAATATCAAAAGATAATTTAAAGTCACATGATAAGTTTAAAGAAAAATATTGTTTAGAATTTGATTTAGCCTCCGATGCAGATTCCGATATCTGCGAGCAGTACGGCGTGTGGATTCAAAAATCAATGTTCGGTAAAAAATATATGGGCATCGATAGGGCAACTTTCTTACTCGATAAAGATGATGACCATACAATTATGCATATTTGGCGTAACGTAAAGGTTAAAGGCCATGCTCAGGAAGTCCTAAATGTTCTAATCCATGGCAATAATTTTATGTATGGGGAGTAATTTAATTTTACTGAAAATTCTTTAAAAACTCAAAGTCCTTGCTTTGTAAGCAAAAAGATTCCGGCAAGGTTATTTTGGCTACAAAGCCGTCAGTTGCTTCGGTCTTTACGAATAAAGTTATTCTTGCGTTACTCTGTTCTAGTCCGGAGCATTTTGTTAATAAACTTACTATCTGTTCCAATTCCGTATAACTGCCGGGGAAAAGCTGTAACTCGATTTGTTTGCCGTTAATTGCTTCTTCAATGGACATGAAGCTTTTAGCCGTCAGCTTTATGCCGCCTTCGTCTTTTATTATATCGCAATTAACTATCACTAGATTTTTAACGTTGAGCAAGTGAGTATAATCACGTAACACCTCCTCGCTAAAAATAGTTAACTCAAAAATATCATCGGGATCGGAAAGCTGTAGCGTAATAAATCTTCCTCGTGCCGACATTCGTGAATCTTTTTTCTGAATCACACCGGCAAGTGTTACTCGGTTAGTACCGTGCGGTAAATCATTATGCAAATTTGCCGAACTTAAAATATTTAATCGATTAAATATTTCTTGATATTCCGATAACGGATGGTGAGTTATAAATAATCCCAATGCCTCAAATTCATAAAAGGCTAGCGTATTTTTATCGGCATAGTCGCTTGCTATTAAAAGCTGTGGACTTAAGCTATTTACCTTAATTAAACTAAATTGATTAGAAGCTTGCTCTTCATGATAAGAAATTGAATAAGCTAGAAGCTTAGCAATACTTAAAAATAATTGCTGACGATTATCGTGTAGCTCATCAAAACAACCCGATTTGATAAGATTTTCCAGTAATTTACTATTGATAGATTTAGGCGGCATACGTTCAATAAAATCAATAATGGTCGTAAACTGCCCTCCTTTCTCTCTTTCCTCCGCCACTAACTTACCGAAATTCACGGTAACGCCTTTGATTGCACCTAGTCCAAATACTATGCTCTTTTGCTCTTCTGGATTCCCGCCTTCGCGGGAATGACATATAGGATGGGAGGCTATACTAAAATAACCGGTGGAAATATTAATATTCGGTGGAATGATTTTGATATCGTTATCTTTTGCTTCTTGCAAAAATAAGCCGAGTTTATCATGATTACTTAACTCAAGATTCAAACATGCTACCAAAAATTCAGCAGGGTAGTTAGCTTTAAGATAAGCAGTTTGGTACGAAATAACGCCATAAGCTGAAGCATGTGCTTTGTTAAAACCATAGCTGGCAAATTTAGCAAGAGTTGCAAAAATTGATTTAGCTTGACTTGCCGAAATATTATTAGCTACCGCCCCTTTAACAAAGATTTCCTCCTGCTCCTCCATTTCTTTTTTGATTTTTTTACCCATAGCTTTACGGAGTAAATCAGCACTGCCAAGAGTGTAACCGGCAAGTTTCTTAGCAATTTCTAATACTTGCTCTTGATATATTACTACGCCGTAAGTTTCTTTAAGTATCGGCTTTAGTAACTCATGTAAATAGTCTGGTTGCTGCGTGCCGTGTTTACATGCGATATAGATCGGGATATTCTCCATAGGACCGGGACGATATAAGGCACCAAGGGCTATCAAATCTTGTACGGAATCAGGCTTTAGACGCCGAAGCGTATCTTTCATTCCCGCACTTTCAAACTGGAAAACCCCGCTCCCTTTACCTTTGCATAACATTTGATAAGTTTTTTCGTCGTCAAATGTCATATCATTAAAGTCAATCTCGATGCCTTGTTCTTTTAAAAGCTTTTTACAGTCAGTAATGACGGTAAGAGTTTGTAGCCCCAGAAAATCAAACTTAATTAAACCGGCAATTTCCGAGTATTTCATCGAATATTGCACTATTAACATATCGGAATTAGTATCCTTGCAAACAGGTACTATTTCGACTAAATCTTTGCCGGCTATTACGATCCCTGCGGCATGGGTAGAGGCGTGCCTATGCAACCCTTCTAAAATTAGCGAAGTATCTAAAACTTGCTTTATTAATTCTTCTTCGCCTTCTAAATTATATAATCCTTTGCCTTTAGCTGCACTTGAAAGCTCGGGTACTTCTTTAATAGCCTGATCTAAAGTTATGAGATGAACGGCACTAAACGGTACTAGCTCCGTTAAATAATCAGCATATCTATATGCTAAGCCAAGTACACGGGAGACGTCCTTAATTACCGCCTTTGCTTGCATTTTTCCGAAAGTAATTATTTGACCGACCCTATTATTGCCATATTTTGAACGAACGTAATTTATAACTTCTTCACGTCTTTCTTGGCAAAAATCGATATCAAAATCCGGCATTGAAATACGTTCCGGATTTAAAAATCGCTCAAATAATAAACCGAATTTAATCGGGTCAAGATCGGTAATTAACAGACTCCAAGCTACTATTGAACCCGCTCCCGAACCTCTACCGGGACCGACTAATATCCCCTGCTCCTTACTCCATTTTATAAAATCCGATACTATAAGAAAATAGCCGGCAAAGTCCATTTTACAAATAATCTCTAATTCATAATTAAGACGAGCAAAATACTCCTCCTTAATTGTTGCTTGTTCCCTTGGAGAAATATTTTCTAATTTAAATTTTGTCGATAACCTTGCAAGCAAACCGTCTTCAGCATCTTTTTTAATTAAATCCGTTTCGCTAATATTTTCGCTAGAGAAATTAGGAAGCATCGGCGGGTTGGGATGTGCCGCTATGTAACAACGCTGACTTAAATTTACGGTATTTTCTATTGCTTCCGGTAAATCAGCAAAAAGCTCTCTCATTTCCTTAGGGGATTTAAAATAACAATTATCGCTAATCGTTTTACGATCTTGATATTCTTTGGTCACGCCGGCAGAAATACACAATAACACATCATGTGCATAATGCATGCTCGCATCACTGAATAATAGTTTATTAGTAGCAACTAGCGGAATATCTAAATCATATGCTATTTTAATATGAGCCGATTCGATAAATTGCTCTTCCGGTAAATTATGCCGCATAATTTCAAAATAAAATCGGTCGCCGAAGATTTCTTTTAATTTACGAGCGGCTAGGACAGCCTGCGTTTCATCCTTGGCGAGCAAGCTTTTACCGATAATACCGTCTGTATAACAACAAAGTGCAATTAAGCCTTCATTATAAGTAATAAGGTCGTCAAAAGTGATGTGATCGCAAATTTTGCGATCATTTTTAGTGAAGATTAAACTAGATAGCTTAAGTAAGTTTTTATAACCTATTTCATCTTTGGCAATAAGTAGGATCTCGGCAAAATCGACTTTATAGTCAAATGATCCCCTAATATTATCAATAGCTAATTTACCAATATTATTCTCTATATTAAGAATAACGCCATGTATAGGCTGCACGCCTTTTTTAGCAGCTTGCAAGGCAAACTCCAGCGAGCCGAATAAATTACCCCGATCGGCAAGGCAAATAGCCGGCATTTTTTGCCGTACGGCTAACTCAACTATTCGCTCGATCGTTAACGCACTTTCTAAAAAAGAATAAGAACTTTGTGCTCTTAGATGGACAAATTCAGCTTGCATTTTATTTATGTATCAAATGTTAATAGTAGAATTCTTATATACTACGTCATGGCGAGTGACTAAAGGCGTTGTTGCATGGCTCGGTTTTACCTCGTCATTGCGAGGAGATGCGTAGCATCGACGTGGCAATCCAGTAAAAAATAGCTAAAAATGCTATGAAATTTATTATTTTCCTGGATTGCCACGCTCCTTTCAGTCGCTCGCAATGACGTTTGGGGTATCCACGCAACAACGCTCATACCCTATACCCAATCCCATAATATTCAAAACCTGCCGCTTTTACTGCTTCTGCATTTAAAATATTTCTAAGATCAATAATTATCGGCGATTTAACCGAATTATAAATTATTTCCCAATTTAATTCATTAAATTCCGACCATTCGGTAGTAATCACGATTGCATCTGTTCCGACGCAGGTCTCAATTGCCGATTTTATATATAATAAATTTTCATTTTCAAAATATTTTTGAGCATTATCTAAGCCCACAGGATCAAATGCTTTAACATACGCACCTTTAGTTAGTAAAATTTTGATAATTTCAATTGCCGGGCTATCTCTGATATCATCAGTGCCGGCTTTGTAAGTAAGCCCGAGAACAGCGATATTTTTACCGAGTAAATCATTACCTACTAAATTGCTAATTTTATCTACCATATCAAAAGGACGCTGCCGGTTACTATCAATTACCGCATCAAGGATTTTACAATCAGCACGGTAATTTTTAGCAAATGCTCTTAAGGCTAAAATGTCCTTCGGAAAGCAAGAGCCGCCAAAGCCGGGACCGGCATTTAAAAACTTTGCACCTATCCTTTGGTCAAGCCCCATACCGCAAGCTAAGTCTTGAATATTTGCTCCCGTTTTTTCACATAAATTTGCCATTTCATTAATATAGCTAACTTTAGTGGCTAAAAAACTATTGGAAGCATATTTAATAAGTTCTGCCGTAACTAAATCAGTCACTAGCAGCTTTATATTTTGATTAGTTAGAGGCAAATAAATTTCTTTAAGTAATTCTTCCGATTTTTTATTATTAATGCCGACAATTATTCTGTCAGGAACTAAAAAATCATTAACGGCTGTTCCTTCCCTTAAGAATTCAGGGTTTGACGCAACGTTAAACGTAAAATTTTTCTCTGCTAAATAACTAATAATTTTATTGCAAGTGGTCGGTGGAACGGTAGATTTAACCACTAACAAACAATCTTTACTTAACCAATGACAAACTTTATCGATAGCTTCAAAAACATATTTTAAATCTGCATCACCTGACGGTAGCGGCGGCGTCCCGACCGTAATAAAAACCGCCTCGGCAGTTGCAAGCCCGGCGTCATAATTATGGGTAAATTTTAATCTTCCGGATTTTATCGATTGCCGTAAATATTTATCAAGATCGGCTTCATGAATCGGTGATATACCGCTATTTAGCTTAGCAATTTTAGCTTGATCAGTATCAACACATACGACATTATGACCAAGATGGCTCATTATAGTCCCCGATACGAGTCCAACATAACCACAACCGATAAACGTAATATTCATAAAATTTTTATTATATATTATTTAATTTTGTATTATAAAACTTTAGAGTATACTTTATACTTGATTAGCGTTAATTTAGACAAGACTTTTTTAATTTGGTATTCTTATTTTACGCCGTTGCTACGAGGAGCGTTGTTGCGTGACTCGAATTTTTGCAAAGCGTACGGTGTCATTCTAGTTCCTTGATCACGGCATCCAGTCTTTTTATTAAGGCTTTTTCTGGATACCGTGGTCAAGCCACGGTATGACACCATACTTGTTGTAATAACCGGAAGCCACGTAACAATGCTAATACCCACTCGCAATGACGTTTGGGGTATCGCCAACATATTTAATTTCTACTACATATAATTATAGAATGAATTTTATCAAAAAAACCTTCTTTAACCTCTTTATATTTCTTGTTATATTTTCGATAATTATAACTTTCCTTATATATAGAGCTAATAAAGGATATATGGATGAGCCGATTAAAAAAATAATCGAGTTTTATTTAAATAGGCAAGATCTAAAAGCCGTAATAAGTGATTTGAAATTTAAGGAAAATCACCTATCAATTAATAAAATTTCATTAAATTTTATAGATAATGCACAAGGAGAAATTTCTAATTTTCAGCTTGTTTTTAATTTGCATGATTTAATATCTCATTCTTCGTTATCGGCTAATATTAATATCGATAAGTTTGCCGTTATCTCAAATAATAATGAAGAAATTATAAATACTAAAATAAACGGTGATTATACTTTAAATATAATAAAAAAGAGTGCTATTACTAAGATAAATTTAGCTGAAATAAAAAGCGATATCTTAGCTGATAAAAAAGGTGCTAATTTACCGCTTGGACAAGCCGCATGCTTATATAAAACCAATCCTTTGCAAGGTAATAAAAAAAGGATTGATTGTAAACTTACCTTTGAAGAGCAAGCTTTTTTAGCGTTTAACGGCATAATAACCGATAAAAATATTGCAGCAACCGCTAGTGCTACAAATATCCCGTTAACGATTTATCAAACAATTGAGAAAATTATCCCTAATAATCCGGTTATTTTATATCTGCAAGAGCATATTAAATCCGGTTATATACATAACGCTGAAGTTAGCTTAAAACTTGATAAAAATTTTGTTAAAGATGATATTTTAGAAGAAGAGGCATTAAACGCCAATTTGCATATATCAAATTTTGAATATAAATATCATAAAGACTTACCGGCTCTTAAAAATATTGATACTAATATTATAATATCCGGACCTAACGTAAAGTTTATAATAAAACAGGCTTATAGCGGCAAAAGCCTTATTTCAAACGGGATTATGAGCTTTAAATGGCAAGGGCTTGCAAAATCGGCATTTATTTTCAACGCTACTGCCAAAGGTGAAGTCGTAGATTTAATTGATTTTATACCTGAAGAGGCATATCAAAATACTAAAGCTCAAGGTATCGACCTTAAAAAAATTAAAGGGAAGGCAAGCTCCATAATTGAACTAATAATTTCTATTAATCCCGATACACCAAATAGCTATAATATTTCTTCAATATTAACAAATATTTCGCTTGATGCTTTTAATAATAATGTATCGTTACGAAATGCTGAGGCAAAAGGTACTTATAAAGATAATAAAATAAATTTTAGCGGCAAAGGTAAGATTAACGGTTATACTAGTAATTTTACGTATGACCATAATACGGCAGAAAATACTAACGAGTGTGTGCTGAAAATTAAAACTAATATTACTGCTACAAACCAAAAAATAGGCATATTTAAATTAATTTCTGGCAGTAGCATTTTTAATTTTGAATATAGTAAACAAAAAAATAACGAAAATTTTATCAATGTTAGCTCTAACTTAAATAATTTAGAATTTTATATCGATAAAATATCTATCCATAAAAAATTACATAAAAAAGCCAATTTAACTTTAAAATCTAGATTAAATAACGCTTCTTCAGGCAATAACATTGAGTTTAACCTTTCGGGAGAAGATAATTTAAAAATTATCGGCAATACTCTAATAAAAAATGACACCTATAACATTACTTTACCGGTCATTAACTACGCTCAAACAAATTTGAGAGGAAAAATTACTATGAATAAGCATAGCCTCACTACCGAGCTTACGGGGGCTAATCTTGATTTATCACACTCTAATATGTTGCAATTTTTAGAAAAAGAAGGGGATACTCGTAATATCTCTTTAAAAGCTAATATAGGAACGGTAAGGCTAAAAAATAACGTAACGCTCAATAATTTAGATTTAAAAATAAATTGTGATAAAGTAAGGTGTTTTGCCGGCTCCTTAAACGCCGCTATCGGAGATAAAAAAGTTCAAATGTCTCTGGCGGCTAAAGATGGGTTTGAACAATGGTTAGTTGATTGTGATAATGCAGGTAGCTTGCTTAAAGGGATCGGCTTGTACAATAATATGAAAAACGGTAATATACAGCTTACTCTCAACACCAAAAGATATGAGGTTAAGAAAGGCGAAATAATACCGATATTAGACGGCAGATTTACTATCAAACGTTTTGTAATAACGGATACGCCTTTTTTAACACGAATAGTATCTTTTGTGTCGCTACCAGGTTTTATTAGTTTTGTGGTAAATAATAAAAATGTTTTATTTGAAAATATGACCGGTAAGTTTAGCTATAACGGCAATATTATAACCTTGTGCGATGCGGAAGCACAAGGACCGTTTTTCGATTTTACGATGAAAGGTGATATTGATACTAAGAAACAGCAAATTAAGCTCAAAGGAAATGTTATTCCGTCATTTTTCTTAATCAGTACTATTATAACAAAAATACCGGTAGTGGGTAAAATATTTTCTAAAGTAGCACCTTACTCTCTGGAAGCGAAGTATTAGATTGTTGTGTGGATAGGTTAAAGCGTATCCTATGTCATTCCTGCACCGGCAGAGTTTTTGCTACACAGCTCGAATTTTTGCAAAGCATTCGTTGTCATACCGTGGCTTGACCACGGTATCCAGAAAAAACCTTAATAAAAAGACTGGATGCCGTGATCAAGTCACGGCATGACACCACCGTACGCTTTGCAAAAGTATGAGCCACACAATAATACTATATTATATCAAAGCCTAAATCTATATTACAAATAAATAAAATGAAAGAATTGTTAACAACGTTAATTAACCCGAAACGACATTATCTAATAGGAATTTTATTATTAGGCTTAACCTCGGGTTTTGCGTTTACCTTAGTATTTTTCACTATTCCGTATCAATTATCCGAAGCAAAATATACTACCGATATAATAGGCTCGATGTCCTTAGCGGCATTTCCTTATTGTTTAAAAATAGCATGGGCACCTTTTATCGATAAATATTCCGTACCGTTTCTATGTGCTAAATTCGGACAAAGACGAGGCTGGGCGTTGACGGCTCAAATATGTTTATTATTATCTATAGTAGGTTTTTTAGTTATTAATCCGAGTGATAATTTATATATTACCGCAATTATTGCCTTTATTATTTCGTTTTGTGCAGCTACTCAAGATATCGTATTAGATGCTTATCGCATAGAGCGTCCTGCTAATAAAGAAGAATTAACTTTAGCAATTACTTTCAGCGGTATGGGGTTTCGCCTTGGGATATTAACTGCTAGTGCCGGGGCGTTATATTTATCTAGTATTTTTAGCTGGCAGGCGGCTTATCAAGGAGCATTTGCCGTAACCTTAGTCGGACCTATAGTAATCTTATGTGTTAAAGAGTCAAAACCGAAAGAAAAACGCCATGCTACTCTACATTTAATGTCGATAAAGCAATATTTTGAGGTTATCCGCAAGAGTATTTTATCGTTAAAATTAAGCCAGCCCCGTTGGCTACTGACTATTTTATTTATTTTCCTGTATAAAGCAGGTGATTCGGTGCCGATGGCTATGAGTTCCCCTTTATTTCTTGATTTATCTTTTACCGCTCACGAAATTGCTTCAATTTCTAAAGCATACGGTTTAGTAGTGATGATTATAGGAGGGTTTTTAGGAGGGATTTTAACTTCAAAAATCGGTATATTTAAAAGTGTCTTAATTAGCGGCACTATCCAATTATTATCGCCTTTAATGTTTATGATACTTGCGGTCATCGGTCATAATATTCCGGCATTTATAGCTACTATTACTATACAAAATTTTTGTTGCGGTCTCGCCGGAACGGTCATTACTATCTACCTTGCTAGCCTTTGTAATAGTGAGTTTATCGCAACGGAATATTCATTACTTGCTTCTCTTAGCTCGTTTGCTAGACTTATGCTTGCTTCTTTAGGCGGTTTTTGTGCAAAATATATCCCTTGGTCACAATTTTTTTTAGGCAATGCTTTATTTAGTATGTTATTTATAATAGTGTTCCTGAAAATATATCGTAAAAAAACGGTTTAAGGGAAGGCTATTTTATTTAACTTGACAATTGCAACCTGCCCCTTCTTGTATAGCTTCAACCATATCTTAAACTAATTAGTGCCAGGTGCTAGGGGATAAACTCAATCATTGAAAACAATAATTTCCCGTTGCATTTAATGCTGCAGCACTCATGAAACGGCCCCCTAGCATAATAACACTAAGGTTTAAAAATGTTTTGCAATGATGGAGTTTAAACACCATTAACGGATGGTACTTTAACAGAATAATCTAGATAATCAAAGGAATTAAGTTGTTTGCTTAAGATATTAATCTAATTTTCGGTTGTAGTGATATTAAAAATACACAAAACGATACAGCGTCATTCCCGCATGGCATTGTTGCGTGGCTCGATTTTACCTCGTCATTGCGAGGAGGTACGTAGTACCGACGTGGCAATCTAGGAAAAAAATGACAAAAAGTGCTATGAAATTTATTATTTTCCTGGATTGCCACGCTCCTTTCAGTCGCTCGCAATGACGTTTGGGGCATCCATACAACAATGCCTCCTCGCAATGACGAGGTAAAATCGAGCCATACAACAACACCTATTAATCTAAGCGATGAGGAAGTAGAGTTCAGGGTTAATATTATTTAATAAACACTAAATTATTTTCTGAAGAATCAGCTACGCTAAACTCGTAATTTAAATATGAAAAATTTTTTAATTCACAAGGATTATCGATTGCGTGTGTAGCTATAAAATTAACCATATTGCCACGGGCTTTTTTAGCATTTATGCCGACAGTCTGTAATTTACCGTTTTTATTCTCTTTAAAAAATACATTAATCATTGGATATTTAAGACGGCTAATAGCAATAGCGGAAGAATATTCCATAGAAGCCAAATTAAGCAAATACTTATTTTTATGTTGTTTAAGCGTTTGATTGATATAGCTAGTAATTTTTTCTTGCCAAAAATCGGCAAGGTTTTTTATATCAGCTATTATATCAGGTAATTTAGCTGCCATTTCTAGTCGATAAGGTCTAATGGCATCTAAAGGTCTTAAAGTGCCGTATAACCCGGATATAATTAGTAAATGAGATTGTAAAAAATTTAATTGTTTATGCTTTAATTCTTCGATTTTAATATTATTATAGACATCACCGTCATAAGCAAAAATTGCTTGTTTAAGTTCTTGCTTCTCAAAATTTTGAAATCTTTGCCGATTAAGCTGTGCAAGGTTTGAACTTATATTCATTATTTCCGTTAATTGCTCTTGAGAATAATTTTTAAGTATCTCAAGCAAGTAATTTGTCGTGCTTAAAAATAGCGGTATGGTTGACTCTTGAAACGAGATAGCCTTAAAATTAAGGGTTTTTGCGGAGGAAATTATACTAAGCATTATATTACTAATATATTGATTGTAGGGCTTTCAGATTAGTATAAGAAAGCCTACATAAGCAATTTAAAGATACTAACGAGTAGGAGGAGTAGGAATTCTTGCAATATTATTGCCTATATTCCTATTCGTATCCTCTATCGTTCTTATAATAGCAGGACTCGGATCGGCCTCAACTGCTAGAGTAGGCTTCGGTTTAGTAGGTGCTTTATCTTTGCAACCTATTAAAATAGCAGCAGCAAAAAAAAGTATTAAATAATTTTTATTCATAAATGACCTAAAATATATTGAAAGTTTAGTATTAAAGATAATAGGTTGTTTGTTCAATGTCAATAGACCTCTTTTGTGATGAATCTTCGATCCACATAATAATGCCTTTGGGCATTGTTGCATGGCTCTAATTTTTGCAAAGCGTACGGGTGTCATGCCGTGACTTGATCACGGCATCCAGTCTTTTTATTAAGGTTTTTTCTGGATACCGTGGTCAAGCCACGGTATGACACCATACTTGTAATAATCCTCTTACAACAACACTTTTAAGCCATAACAGCTTTATTACTTTTGGCATAATGAACAATAAAAACTACTTCTACCTGATTGCTTTAATTTAATAATTATTCCGTCACAATCTAAGCATTTTTCGTTGTCTCTATTATAAACCATAAGCTGCTGTTTGAAATATCCAGGGCTATTATCACCGCTGACAAAATCTTTAAGGGTGGTACCGCCTGCTAAAATCGCTTTCGATAACACATTTTTAATTGCAGTAATTAGCTTAGTTATTTCCTCAATAGTTAAGTCAGTACCTAACCTATTTGGATTAATTTTAGCTAAAAATAAGCTTTCGGAGGCATAAATATTACCGATTCCAACGATAATTTTATTATCCATTAACAAATTTTTTATCGGTACTTTGCGGTTAGCGAATTTACTCTTTAAATATTCGATAGTTAGTAAATCAGACAAAGGCTCAATAGCTAAATTATAAAAAAACTTTTCTTCCAAAAATTTAGTTTCATAACTATAAATCATTCCAAAACGCCTTGCATCGTTAAAAACTAATTTCTCGTTATTAGTAAGATCAAAAATTATATGATCGTGTTTTTTAATTTTATAATTATATAGCTGCAGTGTAAAGCGTCCGCTCATACCGAGATGCACTATTAGAGAATAACCGTTATTTAAATCGA
Organism: Oxypoda opaca; assembly: GCA_913698015.1. Lineage (NCBI taxonomy): Eukaryota > Metazoa > Arthropoda > Insecta > Coleoptera > Staphylinidae > Oxypoda > Oxypoda opaca. The sequence goes on from CAJYCQ010000108.1 coordinate 22,203, forward strand.
TAATAAGATATTTAGCACGCCTCCGCACAGCTAAAATATTTGCATGTAAAATTTCTGCAGCTAGGTTTGCAGATAATTTATAACGCAAATTCTCTCTTTTCTGCTCTACATTCTTTATAGCAAGACCTATTAGTTTCTGCTCAAGAGAGTTTTTTAACGTTTCTACTTCAGGAAGTTCTGGCATTTTATATAATTTATAAGTATTTTTAAATATCCTTGTCATGCCGTGGCTTGACCACGGTATCCAGTCTTTTTATTAAGGTTTTTTCTGGACCCCGTGGTCAAGCCACGGGGTGACATCGTAATAACTTTCCATCTCAATATAATACACTTAAATAATATGAACCAGACAAATTTTGGCTTTAAAAAAGTTAATTTGACCGATAAACAGAAGCTAGTAAATAATATTTTCACGGGCGTAGCAAATAAATATGATTTAATGAATGATATAATGAGTTTTGGAGTGCATCGTTTATGGAAAGCTGAATTTATTAGGCAAATTCCGAATTTAAACGCAAATATATTGGACGTTGCTAGCGGCAGTGGTGATATTGCTTTAAAAATTGCTCAAAAAGCCAAAGCTCGTAACTCGAAGCTTCACATAACTCTTTGTGATATAAACGAAGAGATGCTTGAAAATGCAAAAAAACGAGCAATCGACCTTAATCTTTTACAAAACCTTAATTACACTGTTGCCGATGCTGAAAATTTGCCGTTCCCTGATAATAGTTTTGATTATTATACCATAGCGTTTGGGATTCGAAACGTCCCCGATATTAATAAAACTTTAAAGGAAGCTTACCGAGTTTTAAAGCCGATGGGAAAATTCTTATGCCTTGAATTTTCTAAACTAGATGAAGGTTATTTCAAAAATTTCTACGAATTTTATTCTTTTAATATTATCCCGAAAATCGGGCAAATCATTACTAATAATCAGGAAGCCTACCAGTATCTAGTTGAAAGTATTAAGCTATTTCCTGCACAAGATGATTTTAAAATAATGATCCAAAATGCCGGTTTTGAGGAAGTACGATATAACAACCTTACTAACGGGGTTGTTGCCATTCATAGTGCTTACAAATTATGAATATATTTTTTAACTTATTACATATTCTAAGAATTATTAGCAAAGAGCAAATTTTACTTGATGCAGGTGATATTAAAGTACCGCTACGTATTAAAATTATCGTCTATATTTTGACGCTAATATTTTCTCCGCTATCTCTAATAAAAAAACCACAAAGGGATTTTGGTAAGCGTTTAACTAGTTGTTTGCAGCAGCTCGGACCTATCTATATTAAATTCGGGCAAACACTTTCCACAAGACCCGATTTGATAGGTACGCAAGTAGCAGGTTATTTAAGGTTACTACAAGATAAATTGCCGCCCTTTGATAGCAAGATAGCGAGGGAGTTGGTTCAGAAGGCTTTTCAAAGTCGATGTCATTCCCGCGAAGGCGGAAATCTAGAAAATTATAAAGTGGATTCCCGCTTTTGCGGGAATGACATTGAGAGCTTTTACGACACCCCCATAGCCGCCGCTTCAATCTCACAAGTTCATAAAGCTCAGTTAACAACCGGCGAATTTGTTGCAATAAAAATTTTGCGTCCTGATATTCATCGAAAATATAATAGAGACATTAAGTTATTATATTTCCTTGCTAAATTAGCCTCTAAATTTACTAAAGTAAAAAGGTTAAAACCGCTAGCGGTGATAGAGAAGTTTCGGGAAACCATGAAATATGAGCTTGATTTACGCTTAGAAGCCGCTGCCGCTTCAGAGCTTACCGATAATTTTCGTGATGATTTTGACATATGCATCCCCAAAATATACTGGCAGTTTACGTCCGAAAATATCCTAACCACGGAATGGGTCGAGGGCATTTCTATATATGAAACTCATAAGCTTAAAGAAGCTGGCTTAGACTTGGCAATAATAGCTCAAAAATTTGCCGTAATGTTTTTTAATCAAGCATATAGGGATGGTTTTTTTCACGCTGATTTACATCCCGGAAATATTTTAGTAACTGCACAAGGTAAAATAATTCTGCTTGATTTCGGCATTATGGGCAGGCTTGCCGAGAAAGATCGACTCGCTGTTGCTGAAAGTTTATTCGGTTTTCTTAACCGTGATTACAAATTAGTAGCTAAAGTACATTTAAAAGCAGGTTATATCCCTGCAAATACAGATTTAGATTTATTTGCTCAAAGCTGTCGAGCCGTTACTGAACCTATCGTGGGCCTCGCTACTAAAAATATTTCAGTCGGTAAATTACTAGCACATTTATTTAAAATAACCGAGGATTTCGGTATGGAGGTACAACCCCAGCTATTATTATTACAAAAAACTTTAGTCATGGTTGAAGGGATCGGGCAGCAGCTGGATACGAACGTTAATATGTGGCAACTCGCCGAGCCGTGGATAAAGAAATGGGCAGCTAAAAACCTCAGCCCCGAAGCCAAAATTTTACGGATAGTAAAGCATTGGATAGAAGAGGCATATAATAAATTGTGAAATATACTGATAAAAAATAATTTTTAAAAAGTTACAATTATGTTAATATTAGATAATGACTTAAAATTAATTCTTTTAAAAATGAAAATTCTAAGTAAACTATCATGCCGTGGCTTGTACCTGTGTTGTACGAACGTTTAAATAAAGAGGTAAAAATTCTGTCATTCCGTGGCTACGACCACGGAATCCAGAAAAAACCTTAATAAAAGACTGGATGCCGTGATCAAGGAACTAGAATGACACCGTACGCTTTGCAAAAATTCGATCCCCGCAACAATGCTGTGCGAGAATGATATCAAAAATTTGAGCCATACAACAACACCTAGTTCAAACGGGAATGACATAGAACACCAATTAACCCCCACTAAGTTACATATGGGTTTTTAGTTTTAACATAAATAAACCTAATAGGGATACCTGGCATATCAAAAGCATTGCGTAAATTATTTACCAAATATTTGGTATAGCTATCAGTAACTTTTTCCGGATTATTAGAAAATAATTTAAAAGTCGGTGGACGGGTTTTTATTTGCGTCATATATTTTACCCGAACACGCCTACCGCCTTTTTGCAGAGGCAATGGATGTTCCTCGGTGGTAAAACCAAGCCACTCGTTTAATTTGCTAGTCGCTATTTTCTTATTCCAGATATTGTAAATATTAACGCAAGCGTCTAATACTTGTTCTATATTTTTTTTGTTAATAGCCGAAATAAATATTATCGGCACACCTTTAATTTGCGGTAAATTAGTAGCTACTTGATAGTTAAATTCCTCTTTAAATTTCTCTTTTTCAGATTCCTTAACTAAGTCCCATTTATTTACTACTATAACAATGCTTCTGCCTTCCGATGCAACATAACTTGCAATATTTAAATCTTGCTGCTTTAATGGAGCTAAGGCATCAATCATTAAAATCACCGTATTAGCAAATTTGATGCTATTAATAGCATCCGACGCCGATAATTTTTCAAGCGATTCGTTGATAGTAGATTTTTTACGCAAACCGGCAGTATCTATTAATTTTATTTTATTGCCCTTATATTGCCAATCAATTTCAATTGATTCACGAGTTAATCCGGCTTCAGGACCGGTTAATAATCTTTCATCGTTAATAAGTGCGTTAATAAAAGTAGATTTTCCGGCATTCGGTCTACCGCTTACCACTATTTGAATATAATCGGCTTTTATAGGGTCAGTAATTTCTTTACCTTGAGAATCATTATCAGCGGTTCCTTCAATTATCGCATCGTATAAATCCGCCATCCCGACACCGTGTTCGGCGGAAATAACTACCATATTATCAAAACCGAGTTGGTAATATTCTTTAGCAAAATCAAAACGCCCTTCACATTTATTTATTATCAATATAGTCGGTTTATTATATTTTCTAACAAAATGAGCAAGTAATTTGTCATCAGGCAGCACACCGCTTCTGCCGTCGACCATAAAACATATTATATCCGATTCAACAATCGCTTTAGTTGTCTGCTCCATTAAACGCTCACTTAAAGGCTGCCCCATTTCATACTTTACTTCCTCAAGCCCCGGCGTATCTATTACCGTAAATTCCAATGAAGCAATTGCAGCATCAGCATATTTCCTATCTCTTGTGACGCCCGGCTGATCGTGAACAACAGCTTTTTTCCTAACGCTTAAACGGTTAAAGAGCGTTGATTTCCCGACATTCGGTCTACCGACTAACGCAATGGTCTTTTTATTCATATCAAAAATTTTTTAAAATGTTTATAATACTCAAATATACTGCTTATATTTCGAAAATTGAACTTTATTTTGAGGGGTGAGCGAGCACAGCCTATATAAAATAGGTGAGCACGTGAATCCCCGATAAAATGAAGAAACAATTTTTGGAAGATGAGTAGTATATTATTACCACTTAATTATAAAAACTTAAATAGTAAAGTCTAAAATTAATGCTATAAGAATTTTTTAATGTTAAAATAAAATTAATTATTATTAGAATAGGGGAAAAATGGATAATTGTGAACTTAATACCAATTATATGTATTACATGTTAGAAGGGCTTAGAGCACAAATAGCTCCGACTCATTTAGGTATAAAAATTTTAAAAGAAGCTTTTGAAGATGAATCGTTAAAAGATAACGGTTATGCAAGAATTATGCATGCTTACCTAACCGTTTCCGAACGGATGCTCCGAAAATACGAAAAACCCAAATTTAATATTACCGAAACTATTATTGATAACGTAACTTATGAAATTGATGAAAAAATTATTTTAAAAAAACCGTTTTGTGAATTAAAACATTTTTCTAAAGTAGGCTATAAGGAAGTAATGCCGAAATTACTAATAATTGCACCGATGGCGGGTCACCATGCTACACTGCTCCGAGCTACGGTACAAGAATTGTTACCTTATTGTGATGTATATATTACCGATTGGATAGATGCAAGTTATGTACCTGTAGAAGCCGGACATTTTGATATGGATGATTTTATCGATTATACAATTGAGTTTATCAACTTCCTTGGACCTAATACCCATACGATGGCAGTTTGTCAACCCACGGTGCCGTTACTTGCCGCTATTAGTATAATGTCGTCGGACAATCAACCTAATGTACCGAATTCAATGATTTTAATCGGCGGTCCGATTGATGCCAGGAAGAACCCTACGGCAGTTGATGAATTTGCTTTAAGCAAAAACCTAGAGTGGTTCTGTAAAACAGTTACAATGAACGTTCCGCCTAACTATCCCGGCCATGGTCGGAAAGTTTACCCGGGATTTTTACAGCTTGCCGGTTTTATTAGTCTAAATTTATCTCGCCATATAGATTCTCATCTAGAGTTATTACAAAATTTACTAAACGGCGATTATAAAAAAGTCGATCATACTATTAAATTTTATGATGAGTATTTAGCCCCTATGGATATGGCGGCAGAGTTTTACTTGCAAACTATCGAAGAAGTATTTCATGAATTTTCTTTAGCTCGGGGAAAATTAGTTTCGGAAAATCGGCACATTAATTTAAAAGATATTACCAAATGTGCTTTGCTAGGGATAGAAGGAGAGCTTGACGATATCGCAGCCGTCGGTCAAACAAAAGCAGCAATAAATCTTTGTGCAAATATTCCGGACTCAATGAAGCAATATCATATGCAGAAAGGAGCGGGTCATTACGGAGTATTCAGCGGTAGTAAATTTAAGCAGTTTATCGTACCGGTTATTAAGGATTTTATCTATACTCATGATAAAGCAAGCGAATCTAGAAATAAGGCTAAGGCGAAGTAGATATTATTTATAAGCAGGCATTATTGCGTGGCTCGGAATCATTACAAAAAACCCCGTCATTGCGAGCCGGCATTGTTGCGTGGATCATAATTTACCGTATTATGGTTATTATAAGTATGGTGTCATACCGTGGCTTGACCACGGTATCCAGAAAAAAACTTAATAAAATGTCTGGATGCCGTGATCAAGTCACGGCATGACACCGTACGCTTTGCAAAAATTCGATCCACGCAACAATGCCTTTAGCTAGAATGACATCAAAAATCTATTACTTCTTAAACCGATAAACTCATACAGAAATAACAGACAATCCTATAAAAAAAGTAATTACACTAACAACAAATAATACTATATATAACGTATAATTAAAAACATAACCTGTTTGGGTTTTGCTTGCTAGAAAGCCAAAACAATTAACAACTCTTGAAAAGCCTTCCGGTCCAAAACGATCAATTATTTTCTGATCACTAAAGTAAAATAAGCGACTAATTTGAGTAAGCGGCTTTACTATTACTAGCTCATAAATCTCATCAAAATAATATTTATTTTGCAGTATATGCTGGGTTAACCTCAAGGGTGTCATATTACAACCTCGTCTGCTTTGTTGCATAGTTTTGGATATACCTTCGATGTCATTCCCGCGAAAGCGGGAATCCAGGCTTTTTTTGTCATGTCGAAATTGTTTCAGCATCTTTTTAATATATCCTGAAATAAATTCAGGATGACTTTTTTGTATTTCCTGGATTCCCGCCTTCGCGGGAATGACATCGGAAATTCGTGCCATGAAGCCAAGCTCACTTTGCCACGAAGTGACAATCCTTAACCTGTAAACACAAATACCTATAATAATTCCTATTATACCGACTACCATCGGTAACATTTTAATATATAACGGCGGATGATTAATTAATAATCTGTAAATATGCAAGCTAAATATACTCTCATGGAAATAGCCGCCCGGTTTATCTATCGATAGTAAATAATAACCGATCATACCGCAAAAAAAGCTACCAGCTACTAGTATTGTAAGGGGATTATTCATAATACTCGGGGGCTCATGGGCGTGTTCAAAAACGTCATGAGCTAATTTGGTTTTACCGTGAAATACTAATATAATAATTTTCATTGAATATATGGCAGTCAAGATTGCCGCAATAATACCGAATATGAACATAAAGGAGCCGGCACTATAAACTGACTCTAAAATTAAATCTTTTGAATAGAATCCGGACAAAGGATAGATACCTATTAAAGCAAGCGAACCTATTAGAAAATTCCCGTAAGTAACCGGCATTTTATCACGAAGTCCGCCCATTTTAAATATATCTTGCTCATGTATTGCATGGATCACGCTACCTGCTGATAAGAATAATAACGCCTTAAAAAAGGCATGCGTAACCAAATGAAATATGGCAGTGTTATAAGCAGATACGCCGCAAGCAAGGAACATATAACCGAGCTGGCTACATGTTGAGTAAGCAATAATTTTTTTGATATCACTTTGTGCTATCGCAATGCTCGCTGCAAAAAGGCAGGTGATACCGCCGATAATAGTAATAAATTGTAAGATAGCCGGGCTATATTCAAACAAGTAAGAACAGCGTGCTACTAAAAATACTCCTGCCGTTACCATAGTTGCCGCATGAATAAGTGCCGATACCGGTGTTGGCCCTTCCATTGCATCAGGCAGCCAGACATGCAAACCTATTTGTGCCGATTTACCCATACAGCCGATGAATAACAGCAAGCATATAATATCTAACCTTGAAGGTAAGAAACCAAACAAGTTAACCGGAGCATTAGCAAGTTCTTTTGCAGCTAAAAATACCTCTGTAAAATTTGCCGAACGACAATAGAAAATAATGGCAATAATACCTAAGATAAAGGCAAAATCCCCTATCCTATTCACGATAAACGCTTTGATAGCCGCTTTATTTGCCACTTCTTTTTTATACCAAAAACCGATTAACAAATATGAGCAAAGCCCGACTCCCTCCCAGCCAAAAAATAACTGTAGAAAATTATCGGCTGATACTAACATCAACATAAAGAAGGTGAATAACGACAAAAAGGAAAGAAACTTGGGAAGTCCTGTATCTTCTGCCATATAGCCAAGCGAATAAACATGCACTACGCTAGATACGCATGTTACTACCAAAAACATAATAGCCGTTAACTGATCAACGTAAATTGCCCAATTTACCTTAAATTTAGCAATTTCAAACCATTTACCTAAAGTGATATGGATTATATTTTGATTCAGTCCCGTATAATAAAATATGTATAACGAAAATAATGCTGAAATAATTATAGCACTAGTTGAGATTATAGACGCATATTTTTTGTTTACTACCAGGCATAACGCACCGTTAATAATAGCCGAAGCTAACGGCAATATTACAATCAATAAAGCAATAGTTCCCTGCATTTTATCCCTTCATCTGATTAACGTCCGCTACCTCAATCGTGCCTTTATTACGGAAATATACCAATAATATAGCAAGCCCGATAGAAGTCTCGGCAGCTGCAACCGTCAAAATTATTATACTGAAAACCTGTCCTGACAATTCTTGCATATATACGGAAAATGCGACAAAATTTATATTTACCGCAAGCAGCATTAACTCGATCGACATTAATATCGTAATAATATTTTTGCGGTGCATAAATAGACCTAACATACCGATAGTAAAAACTAAACAGCTTACGATTAGATAATGTTCAAGCCCGATATAATTATTCATATGTATTATTGTTCGTAAATAAAGAGTTGAAAACTGTCATCTAGTTCCTTAATCGGCATTGTTGCATGGCTCAAATTTTTGATGTCATTCCCGTGTGGCATTGTTGCGTGGATCAAAAAATGATTCCAATGTCATACCGTGGCTTGACCACGGTATCCAGAAAAAACCTTAATAAAAAGACTGGATGCCGTGATCAAGTCACGGCATGACACCATACGCTTTGCAAAAATTCGAGCCATACAACAACGCCTACAGTCGCTCGCAATGACGATTCTAGTATAACTCTCACTTATACTTAATTCCTTCTACCCCCTTATTTAAATCAGGGCTAGTCATTAATACAGAGTTAGCCTTATTCTTACTATTTTGCTCTGCTATATTTTGCCGTTTTACTCCTACACGTTTCCGAAGCGTCAGCGTAATACACGAGATCATCGCCACAAATAAGATAATTCCGGCAATTTGAAACGGCAATATAAAATCGGTATAAAGTACTGCACCTATTGCTTCGGTATTGGTAATGCTCTTCGGTATAGCAAATAATTTATCAGAATTAAAGTTAATATTTTTAGTACCGAGCAGAATAATAATTATTAAATCGGTGAACATAACTAATGCCACCACGATACTTAAAAATAAATTTTCCTTTAGCTGCGATATTGTGGCGGTTAAGTTAATATCTAACATCATTATTACGAATAAAAACAATACCGCTACCGCACCGACATAAATAATAATCAACATCATCGCCAAAAACTCGGCACCGAGTAGTATCATCAATCCGGAGCCGTTACAAAATGCAAAAATTAGCCACAACACCGAATAAACGGGATTTTTGCTTAAAACTACGCAAACACTGCTTATAGTAATGAGTGTAGCAAATAAATAAAAAAATATCGGCATAATGTTTTTGTTTTAGCATTCTTAAAATTTATAGTTAACATCATGGCGAGGAGGCTTTGGCATTGTTGCATAGCTCATAATTTACCGTATGGTGTCATACCGTGGCTTGACCCTATGTTGTACGAACGTTAAAGAAAAGGCTGTGTCATGCCGTGACTTGATCACGGCATCCAGAAAAATAAAGCCATATTAGACTTATTTTAGAGCCTTTTTATGACGTTATAAAACTGGATTCCGTGG
>CAJYCQ010000109.1:0-14358 GCA_913698015.1 Oxypoda opaca
CTGTCATTCCGTGGCTACGACCACGGAATCCAGTTTTATAACGTCATAAAAAGGCTCTAAAATAAGTCTAATATGGCTTTATTTTTCTGGATGCCGTGATCAAGTCACGGCATGACACAGCCTTTTTTCAACGTTCGTACACTAGTGGGCTTGACCACGGTATGACACCCTACTTATAATAACCGTAATACGGTAAATTATGAGCCGTGCAACAACGCCACGTCTTTGCTGAAATGGCATGGATTCTCGTCTTCTCCACAATAAAATATAAATATGCCGTTATTTCAGAAATTAAAAAAATTATATCTAACCTTTGCTCGCAGTAGTCGTATAATAATAACTTTAGTAATTATTGACCAATTAACAAAATGGTGGTTCATTGATAATTTAAGGTGGAGACCCGGGTTAACGTTAAAACTCACTTCTTTTTTAGATATGGTTTATAGTTGGAATTATGGAATTAGTTTTGGGTTACTACGAAATTATTACCAATATAGTAACAGTTTTTTTATAGTAACTAATTCGGTTATCGTCTGTTATTTATATTATATGATGATCCGCTCTACTACCATAGCCGCTTTTGCCGGTTATAGTTTTGTAATTGGCGGTGCTATCGGGAATTTAATTGATAGATTCGTTCGTGGTGCAGTATTTGATTTTATCCATTTTCATTATTACGATTATAGCTTTCCTATCTTCAATTTGGCGGATAGTTTTATTTCACTCGGGGTGTTTGTCTTAATAAGAGATTTTTATAATAGTAAAAAAATTGTTGAAGAAAAAGCTAAGGCTGACTATGATAAAGCACAAATTGAAGCTATGGCGGAAAAAATCCGTCAAGCGGACTATAAAGATACTAATTTATAATATTAATTTAAGGGTAATTAAGTGCGTATAATTTTTTTATTATTTACAATTTTGATAATTACGTCTGCATGTAATAAAAAGTTTAAAGAAACCGTCGGAATATCAACGTCGGGACCGAATGAGTATCAAGTTCAGCGTAGCAAAATGCTAGAAGTCCCGCCGCATTACGATTTACCGCTTCCGGCTGTTCAGCAAATATCCGGTAATACAAGAGCGAAAGCATCGGGAGAATTTAATGACGGTGAGAAAGCTTTAATGCAAGAAATAGAGTGATTGTTTGGGCGGTTATTTTCAGATTTTATGTCATTCCCGCGAAGGCATTGTTGCGTGGATCATAATTTACCATATTATGGTTATTACAAGTATGGTGTCATACCGTGGCTTGACCACGGTATCCAGAAAAAAACTTAATAAAAAGACTGGATGCCGTGATCAAGGAACTAGAATGACACCGTACGCTTTGCAAAAATTCGATACACACAACAACGCCGATCAAGTCGCTCCAATGACGGTTTAGGTAGCCATTCGAGCAATGGCATTTTACCTGTTTCACTTATAGTTATATAACATCAAATGGTTACCTCATCGCAAAAGCAAAATATCGGTATTTTCGGTCTCGGTAAAACCGGTCTATCAGTTTATGAAGTATTGAAAGAAGAAGCACAAATAATCGTTTATGACGATTCTAAAGATAATAGGGATATATTTGCCGGTTTATACGGAGAAAAATATCTAACTAATTTAGCAAGCTCTAAATGGCAAAGCTGCGATAAAATCATACTAAGCCCGGGTATTCCGCTCGACCATGAAATAGTCCAATTAGCAAGCCGTTATAGTGTACCGATTATTTCAGATATAGATTTATTATTTGAAAATTCTAAAAATTCCAGTTTCATTGCCGTTACCGGTACGAACGGTAAAAGTACTAGCACTGCCTTAATCAGTCATATTTTAAATTTAAACGGTTTTGATTATCCGGCTGCCGGCAATATAGGGCTTCCTGCTTTAAAAGCCGGAACGGCTGGAGCAGGTTACGTACTTGAATTATCTTCTTTTCAATTAGATTTAATAAAAATTTTTAAAGCCAATATAGCAATACTCCTTAATATTACGTCCGATCATTTAGATAGGCATAAAAATATGGATTCGTATATTGCTGCCAAACGTAAGATTTTTGACCGCATGGCTAAAGGTGATTATGCAATAATTAATATCGATAATGATTATTGTCGAGAAATATTTTTAAGCTTGAAACAAGAGAAAAATATAAATGTAATTGCTTTTTCAGTTTCTGAAATTCTTAATAAGGGGATATCAATTGTCAAAGATAAAATTTATGATAAATACTTTGCCGATGTGAGTTTTACTTTGCCGTTTAATAAGAATCTTCAAGGACTGCATAATTACGAAAATATCGCAGCAAGCTATGCTGCAGCAAGAGCTATGAGCCTCGAGCCTTCGCAAATACTCGCATCCATAAAACAATTTCAAGGTTTACCGCATCGGATGCAGTATATCGGTAGTGTGGGGCGGATCGGTTTTTATAATGATAGTAAAGCAACCAATGCCGCTGCCGCCTCTAAATCGATTAAAGCACTTGATAATATTTACTGGTTAGCGGGCGGAATAGCAAAAGAAGGGGGGATTGAAGAAATAAAACTTTTATTTAATAAAATTAAAAAAGCCTATCTATTTGGACAAGCTAAGGAAATTTTTGCAAGGACGCTTAAAGGTAAAGTAGATTTTGAAATATGCGAGAATTTAGAACAAGCTTTTAATAATGCTTATGAAGATGCTTGTAAAGATAAGGAAGGGGTTAAAAATATATTACTTGCTCCTAGCTGTAGCTCTTACGATCAGTTTAAAGATTTCGAACAGCGTGGGGAGTTGTTTATTAAATTGTGTCAAGAGAAGATAGGTTAAAGTGTCGCAAAGTAACCAAATATCTAATAATTTTATTAAATCATGGTGGCGTAGTACCGATCAGCAAATCGTCATTTCGTTAATGATTTTATTTGCTTTTAGTCTAATGTTAGTTACTACATCAGGTTCGGCAGTGGCGAACAGAATCGGCTTAGAAGAAAATTATTTTTCTTCACGACAAATATTTTATTTAAGTGCAGCTTCAGGACTTATAATATTATTTTCGTGTTTTAATAAAAAATGGCTTAAACGATTTGCCATATTGGGTTTTATTTTTAGTATAATATTACTAATTTTAGTTAAATTTTTTGGCTATGAAGTAAAAGGGGCTACTCGCTGGATTAGTATTGGAGGCTTATCGATTCAACCGTCGGAATTTATAAAACCGTTCTTTGCAGTGGTTATAGGCTGGATATTATCGTTAAAATTTGAAAAAGACTTTCCTAGCTTTTCTGTCGGTATTATACTCTATTTTATCGTGGCGTTATTATTAATTATTCAGCCGGATTTTGGCATGTTAGTGATGATTACGGCAGTTTTCGGTATTCAGCTTTTTATTGCCGGTATGCCGATATTCTGGATTATACTAACTAGCTTTATCGGGTTGATAGGGGTAAGTGTTGCCTATTTTTGGCTGCCGCACGTGACTCAAAGAATCAATTCTTTTTTAGACCCAGATAGTAGTGAAAATTATCAGGTTAGTAAGTCTCTTAGAGCCTTTGAGCATGGCGGTTTATACGGTCGTGGACCGGGAGAAGGTGCAGTAAAACAGGTGTTACCGGATTCACATACGGATTTTATTTTTGCGGTTGCAGGAGAAGAATTTGGGGCAATTATTTGTTTAATCGTCATCGGGATATTTGCGTTTATAGTGCTTAGAAGTTTTGTTAAAGTGATGAATGAAAAAAATAAATTCATCCAATTTGCTGCAAGCGGGATAATTGCCCAGCTAGGTCTACAATCAATTATTAATATCGGCGTAACACTGCATTTATTGCCGACAAAAGGCATGACGCTACCGTTTATCAGCTATGGCGGGTCTTCAACACTTGCTATAGCGATTGCAACTGGTATGCTGCTTGGTTTTACCAAATATAAGACTCCTCTGACCTCGTATAAGATTCGTAATATTGAAATAGACCTCTTGCGAAACTCTACTTCTTCTGGTAATTTGTACGTCGAGCCAGTACTCGAATCCTCACGTACATCTAAGTACGCTGCGGTTCTACGCTCCGTGTCTCCTTCAAATTCCCGAGAATAAGCGAGTTTGGCAAAAGGTCTAAGTATGAAAAAAATAATTTTAGTAGCAGGCGGCACAGGCGGACATTTTTTTGCCGCCGCAGCTATTGGCGAAGAATTAATAAGCAGAGGCTACGAAGTGCATCTTATTACTGACCTTAGATGTCAGAAATACATAACTCCCGATTTAAAATTGACGTTTCACGTAATAGATTTAAAAAGATACTCAAAATCCTCCTTGCAAAAAATTAAATTTTTCGTAGCTTTATTTAGAAGCGTGCTTAAATCCGTTAAACTATTACATAGCCTTAAACCAAGCGTGGTAGTTGGATTTGGAGGATACCCTGTTGTTTCCTCGTTATTTGCGGCAATGTGGCTAAGAATACCAGTTATAATCCATGAACAGAATTCTTACTTCGGGAAAGTTAATAAGTTTTTTGCAAAATTTGCTGCAAAAATTGCTTTAGCTTATGAGAAAACAAAGAATTTACCTGATATCCTAAAAAATAAAATCGTAATTACCGGCGGAGTAGTTAGAGCGAGTATTAGAGATATACTGCTCGTAAAGGAAGAGTTAGCAGTGTCATTCCGTGGCTTGACCACGGAATCCAGTTTTTGTATCAAATATTCTCTGGATCCCGTGGTCAAGCCACGGAATGACAAGAATAGTAACACTTTTAGAATATTTATCTTCGGGGGGAGTCAAGGGGCTAAAATATTTTCCGAATTATTACCTGCAAGTATAAAGCTTCTAATGCAAAAACATTCGGAATTAAGGTTATATATCGTACAGCAAGCTACTAATGAGGATCAAGAAAAAATTAAAAAAATATATTCAAAATTAAATATCTCTTATGAGCTAGCAGAGTTTTTTGACGATATTGCTTACCGATATCAAAATACGGATTTAGTAATTTCACGAGCCGGGGCGTCTACGATAGAAGAGTTAACCTATATAGGCTTACCGGCTATTTTTATCCCGTTACCGACAGCTACTGAAAACCATCAATTTCATAATGCTAAATTACTAGAAGATGCAGGAGCGGGGTGGTGTATGGAGCAGTCAGATATTTCTGAGGAGAAGTTAGCCGACAAAATATTATTGTTAATAAAAAACCGCAACATGCTTGAGCAGGCTACAAAAAATTTACTAAAAAGAAAAAAAGCAGGTCATAAACTTTTGAGTGATTTGATAGAAGAGGCGGTAAATTAGTATGTGATGTCATTCTTGTGCAGGCAGGGTATTGTTGCGTGGATACTCCAAACGTCATTGCGAGCGACTGAAAGGAGCGTGGCAATCCAGTCAAATAAATTTTTATACTAAACTTGCCACCTATATAAATTTTTTGGTATTCTAATTAAATCCCTCATATATTCGGGATAGTCTGGATGGCCACGGCACCAAGGAGTGCCTCGCCATGACGATTCCGGAAGCCATGCAGCAACGCCAACGCCAGGCGGGAATGAAAAATTACTATAAATCAAATACATAGCTTATGACATTTTTACATTCCAATATAGATGTTATCATTTTCACCGGTTTTTTAGTCGTTAATCTAATAATAGGTTTCCTTAATATTAAAGGAATAAAAAATATTCGGGAATATGCTATAGGAAAAAGAAATTTTTCCACCGGTACTATAGTTGCAACGCTTATTGCTACGTGGATCGGTACTAGTAGTTTTTTAGTAGATAGTTCAAGAGTCTATACGGAAGGATTATTTTACCTAATACCGAGTATAGTCGGCAGCGTTGTTAGCTGGTTGTTGATTAGTTACTTTTTAGCTCCTCGCCTGGAAAGATTTTTAGGGGCATTGTCGGTAGCGGAAATAATGGGTAATGTCTACGGCAATAAGGTTCGAGCCGTTACGTCCGTAGCAAGTATATTAACGGCTATCGGCAAAGTTGCTATGCAATTTCACGTAGCTAGTTTGATATTAGAATTATTTTTTAATATTTCAAATTTTTATGTAGATTTACTCATGGCTGCCGTAATAATAAGTTATTCGGCTTTTAGCGGCATAAGATCGGTGACTTTTACCGATGCCGTACAGTTTTTTACTTATAGTGCCGTTATACCGGTGATAGGGGTAATTGCTTGGAATGTTTTTAGCGATCCGAATATTACGGTTAACTCGGTTGTGCAAAGTCATATGATTAACTTCCACGAGTTATTTAGTTATAAAAATCCTAAATTTTGGATGTCGTTAAGTATTTTTGTATATTTTTCTATTCCGTCCCTCGGTCCGTCAATTTTTCAGCGGATTTTAATGGCAAAAGATATGAAGCAAATATCGAGCTCTTTCTTTATTGCCGTTATGATATGTTTTTGCTTATCGGCACTGTTTATTTGGATTGCCATGTTATTATTGTCCCAAGCACCCAATATTGAACCGAATATATTATTTTTGCAAATTATTAAAAGCTATACGGGCTTTAAGGGGTTAATAGTCGGCGGAGTTATGGCGATGATAATATCAAGTACTAATTCCTATATTAATGTTGCTACCGTGACTTTTTCAAACGATTTAGCTAAAAAATTTCCGCTAGCTTTTTCTTATATAGCGGCAATTATTATCGGTATATTAGGTTTTATTTTATCGCTTTATACGAAAAATTTAGTAAATTTATTTTTGATAGTAACCGGCTTTTATTCACCGTTAATTACTATGCCGTTAATTTTGTTAATATTCGGTTTCTGCTCTACCGCTAAATCCTTTTTTATCGGCATGGTTGCAGCAATAATAACTATTTTATTATGGCATTTATTTTCTTTAAGAGAATTTACCGGTATATATGCAATATTACCGGCAACGCTTGCAAATGTAATATTTTTTGTCGGTAGTCATTATATTTTGAAGCAGCCTGGAGGATTTAATTCTTTCGAGTTGCCTTTAGCATTAAAAATATTAAGGTTGGAGCGAAAACGTCAATTAATAAAATTATATAGTTTAATAAGAACATTTAACATTGTTAAATTTTGGCGAAATACGCTGCCTAAACAAGAAATTACTTATAGCTATGTCGGTATATTTATTGTTGCCTCTATTTTTTCCTCTTTATATACTACTCCGGCCGGTAAAATAAAAAATCATTTAGAGATATATAATTTTATTTATCACAGCGTGCTTGCCGTTTCAACGATCCTTATAACTTATCCGTTATGGCCGGTAAGATTTAAAAAAGAAAATATTATAGCATTTTTCTGGTTTATCGGCATATTTGTGATCTTAATATTTTTTGCCGGTTTACTTGTTATCACTAGTAATTTCCATAAATTAGAAGTGATGATTTTTATGATTAATTTAATAATAGTCGCTACCCTATTTAAATGGCATATTACTTTAATTATGACTATAAGCGGTGTCTTTGCCGGAGTTGAATTTTATAAATATTTTATGAAAGAAAAGTTGTTAATTGATGAGTATAATCTGCAAGCAGAAATAATATATTTGCTGACGTTATTTAGTAGTCTGTTAATAATTTTTTTAAAACCGAAACAGGAGCAGCATCAATTAATTGAGTCGCAAAATACTCATTTAGAAAAACAGGTAAGTTATAGAGAAGAAGAATTAGAAAAATTATTAGATTTAAAACATGAATTTTTACGTAATATAAACCATGAAATCCATACACCTTTAACCGGCATTATTAGTTTAGGCGAAACTTTATGGGAAAAATATGACAAATTTGACGATGAACAGCGACGCAAAGCAGTAGAAATAATTGCTAAAAGTTCCACTAGGCTAAATAGCTTAATGAATAATATCTTAGATTTTTCTAAATTATCGACGCTTAGCTATCGTTTGCATAAGAAAAATTTGAATTTAAGCGAACTTTTATATGAGAGAATTAAAGTTTGTCGTAAATTATATTTAAATAACAAAGAGTTAAGTTTTGCTTTTGAGATTGATGATAATATTATATTTAATTGCGATCTTCATTATATCAAGCATACATTTGATAACTTAATTATTAATGCAATTACTTATAGTAATGAGGGTATTATAAAAATTACCTTAGAAAAAACAGAATTTGGTATTTTATTTAGCATAAAGGATAGCGGAATAGGAGTCCCTAAAGAAGAGTTAAAAAGTATATTTGGAGTATTCGTCGTTAGCTCAAAGACTCGCAGTGCAGCAGGAGGAAGAGGGGTAGGGCTGGCGTTATGTAAGAAAGTAATAGAATTACACGGCGGTAAAATCTGGGCAGAAAATGATAGCAAAGGTAAGACTCGTTTTATTTTTACTTTGTCGTTTTAGCTGTTAGGTGTCATTTCCGCATAGGTGTCTGTGTTGTACGAACGTTTAAATAAAGAGGTAAAAATTCTGTCATTCCGTGGCTACGACCACGGAATCCAGTCTTTTTATTAAGGTTTTTTCTGGATACCGTGGTCAAGCCACGGTATGACACCATACTTGTAATAACCATAATACGGTAAATTATGAGCCATGCAACAACACAGGTACAAGTCGCCGCATTGTTGCATGGCTCGACCTTACCTAATCCATTTCAGCTTATCGGTAGTTAATGAAACAGCTTATTAAAATAGGGACAAGGAAGAGTCCTTTAGCCTTAATTCAAACTAATCTAGTGGTTGAGCAAATAAAACTTAACTTTCCCGCTATTGATTACGAAATAGTCCCTATTGTAACTAGCGGGGATTTAATTCAAGATAAAGCTCTGTATGACATTGGCGGTAAGGCTTTATTTTTAAAGGAAATAGAGAAGGCTCTGTTAGATAAAAAAATAGATTTAGCCGTTCATTCTTTAAAAGACGTACCCGGAAGAATACCGCAAGGGTTAATAATTGCCGCCGTGTTAGAGCGAGAAGACCCAAGGGATGCTTTTATTTGCATGCGGTATAAATCAATCGAAGAGTTGCCGCAACAAGCAATAATAGGCACTTCATCCCCTAGAAGAAAAGCATTTTTACAAAAAATAAGACCGGATTTGCAAATAGTAACTTTTCGTGGAAATATAGATTCAAGAATTAAAAAATTAATGAATAAAGAAGTTGATGCAACGATTTTAGCCTATGCCGGGCTTGCAAGGTTTGAATGCTTTAACCCCGAATATTGTAATTTAATTGATATCAGGCAAATGCTCCCCGCTATAGGGCAAGGGGTTATTGCAGTAGAAACCCGAGAAGAAAATCACAAGATGCTTGAGATATGTGCTAAAATTAATCATTTACCGACCTTGGAATTAATAAAGTCTGAGCGAGTTTTTTTAGAATATTTAGATGCAAATTGCCGCACACCCGTAGCTGCCTATTCTAGTTATATAGGAGAAGAAAAAATTAAAACCAATTATATGCTAGGTAGTTTAGATGGTAATAAAATGGTTTTTCACACTGAAATTGCTACTATAAAAAACTCTAGACAATCAGGAATAAAAGCAGCAAAAATAATGTTGAATAAGCTTATGTAATTGGGGGAATATTCAGGAGTTGTTGCCTGGCTCGGATTTCGATGTCATTCCCTCGAAAGAGGGAATCTACTTAACAATATAACAACACTAGTAAGTTAGATACCAGCTTTCGCTGGTATGACACCAAAAATTCGAGCCATGCAACAACGCCGCCTTTAGGCTAGGATGACCTCGAAGATACTTGTGTTCCTACACAAATAATGCTGTAGTTTAATTTAGTATTTATTCAACTGTATAAATTTTTTCCATTGATACTAAATAATGAGAAGGATATTTTTTATAAGATCCGCTTATAGCATCAACAATAAATCCTGGCCAGAACAATACGTTAACAAGTGTTACACAATTAAAATCATCTCCGACGGCAATATTTAATTGCTTATAGTTATCTTTTTTACAGTTAACTATAACTGCTCCTGAACTTCTGCGAACTTTTACTATACCTGGATTATTAATTAGAATATAATTTCCACCGCTTCCATCAGTAATAGTACATACTGCACCATCTAATAATCCATTAGTTTTAGTATCTATAACTTTAATATTAATATCTTGTGTGGTACCTGAGAAAATAGTAGCACATCCGCTTAATGATATAATAATCATTAAAAGAGTTGAAAATTTGACTATATTATTAAACTGCATATATTTTTATATCGCTAAAATTGTTACTAAGTTATTAAGAATGTATTAAAGATTAAACTTATAGAGTTTAATCTTTAATATGTCAAGCATATTTGTTGTAAATTAGTGAATGATTTTTCTACTTTTAATCTCTCAACATCCTTCTAAGAACGTTATCTTTCCTAATAAAATGATGATAAAGAGCAGCTAAAATATGAAGAATAATCAGAGCGGAGAATAGAAGGGCACAAAATGTGTGAATTTTATTAAAGGTTTTTGCCGCTTGTAGATTTTGCATGAATGATTTAATAGTAAATAATCCATAAAAATCGACATTGTGATTTGCTAGAATTGACATAAGAAAGCCACTAATAGGCATGATTAGCATCAAGATATATAATAAATTGATATTGAAGTTAGCGGCTTTTTTTTGCCAATTCGGTAAATCATGAGGTAAAAGAACAGAATCATTATAGAATTTCCATAACAACCTTACTATTACTAACGATAATACTAATATACCGGTTGCTTTATGAAGGGCGTAAATCTCCCATTTTTGAGGTTGATCGGCAAGGTTAGACATAACAAAGCCGGCAATAAGCATCATAATAATTATCACGCTCATTATCCAATGAAGGAGTTTGGTAATTAAGCCGTACGAATTTTCGGTATTTGTAATTAACATAATGACCTCAAAATTTTAGCTGTTATTCTTATATAGTGTTGCCGTCGTTCGGGTGTCGTGCCGTGACTTGTACCTGTGTTGTTGCGTGGCTCTAAAAAAGTGCCGTATGTCATTCCCGCGAAGGCGGGAATCCAGAGAATAAGTAAATTTCTATATAATTTTACTTATTTTAAGTATTTTTTCTGGATTCCCGCCTTCGCGGGAATGACATATAACAAAGCCTTACGAAAATGACACCGAGGAATAAAATTTACTTACTTAATAGCCTCGTCAATAATTTTTTCTGCCGTCTCGCCGGTAAAGTTTTCTTTGTCGTTTAATATTAGGTTAGAGCCTTTTAAATCTGTGCCTATATGTTCTGTTCTGCCTTTTAATATTTTAGCTAAAAATTGCTCGGCTAAAGCATAATATGATAATCTATTTGCCGGTCTTGCAAAGCCGTGTCCTTCGTCTTTATAAAGTGCATAAATCACCGGAATTTTTTTAGCCTGCATAGCTTTTACTATTTGATCGGATTCCGCTTGTACTACACGTGGGTCGTGAGCTCCTTGAGCAATAAAAAGCGGTTTTTTAATATTGTCGATAAAATTTATCGGTGACCTTTGCCTTAAAAATTCTTTTTCTTCTTCGGTATCCCATGGACCGATTCTTGTTTTATAAATACTAAGAAGAGGGATTACGTAAGGTGCTTTAGTTTCTACGTGAGTTAATAAATTAGACATGCCGACCACATCGACACCGCAAGCAAATATGTCCGGGGTCATAGTCATACCCACTAACGTTGCGTAACCTCCGTAGCTTCCACCCATAATAGCGATTTTATCGGGATCGGCTATATTATTTTTAATCGCCCAATTCACGCCGTCAATGAGATCGTCGTGCATTTTTCGCCCGTATTCCAAATTGCCGGCATTAAGGAAATTTTTACCGAAACCGGTAGAACCCCTGAAATTAATACTTAAAACCGCATAGCCTCGATTTGCTAACCATTGATGTTCCGGATTATACCCCCAGTTATCACGTGCCCACGGTCCGCCGTGTACGTTAATTATTAGCGGTAATTTTCTATCTGGTATATTATCTTTATCAAGCTTAACGTCATTTGGAAAAGTGATATAACTAATTAAGTCTAAGCCGTCTCGTGACTTAATAATTACCGGCGTCATCTTAGCTAAGTTATATTGCTCTAATGCGGTGCGATTAGTAAATAAAAATTCGGCTTTTTTCTTTTCACGATCATATTTATAATATTTTACCGGTGCGTTATCACTTGAATAAGCAACTAACCACATCTTATCGTCAAGTGTTCGGCTATTGATAATTAAGTCTCCACGATCGATATTTTGTAAATACTCAATATCTTCTTTAATTGAATTATCTAAAACTTTATAAGAAACTCTTTCATAATTAACTGCTACACCTTGCGGTATTCCTGTAGTTGGATGTACGGCAAATATCCCCATATCTGCTTTATCGTCTTCAGCGATCAACTCCGTCTTACCGGTAGTTAAGTTTAAAGCTTTGAGAGTAGAGGTATTACGGTCACGCCCGTCAAGTATATAAAGAATATCACCGCTAGCATCAAAGCCAAGAAAAGAAGTATTAAAGGAATCTTCTATAGATATTTTGGTAAATAATTGCCATTCGCCGTTTTTCAGTTCGTAATATTCGGTGTTGCTGTTTTCATCTAATAGCTCGCCGAATCTTATTTGTAAGTCATTGTCAACCGTGAAGCCGGTAAATTTTTCGTTTTTGAATATTAGTTCTTTTTCTAAACTATTAAGGTTTAATTTATAAATATCGAAATATTTAGGATTGCGATCATTTAAAGAAATTAATATCTCATTAGGGAGCTTATGACTAATTCCTAAAATAAAGGCTAATACTTTGCTTTCAGGCGTAATAAGCTTTGTTTCTTTGGTCTCGATATTATAGCTATAAATACGAAAATTTTCGTCTCCTTTATGATCTTGAGAGTATAAAATATTTTTATTATTATAAGCTATGGAGTATGATCTGATACCCCGCTCCTTATCATTTGTTATTACTTCTGCTTTACTTAAGTCATCTGAAGGTGCTAGCCAAATATTTAATACGCCGTCTTTTGGTGCAATATATAAAATATATTTACCGTCATGGGTAAAAGAAACCCTCATTTTATCAGGATTACCGAATAAAACTTGTCGTGGGATTAGTGTATTGTCGTTAATTGTTTTAGCTTGGGTTTGAGACATAGAAATAGTTAATAATGTTAATATGAAGATAATAATACGGGAAAAATGCATAAAGACTAAGTTATTTATTGTGTTATTAGTAAATAAGGGGAAGAAATTGTTACCCCGTGGCTTGTACCTGTGTTGTTGCATGGATGCCCCAAACGTCATAAGCTAAGCGACTGAAAGCGTTGTTGAGTGGCTCAAATTTTTGATGTCATTCCTGCATGGCATTGTTGCGTGGATCATAATTTACCGTATTATGGTTATTACAAGTATGGTGTCATACCGTGGCTTGACCACGGTATCCAGAAAAAACCTTAATAAAAAGATTGGATGCCGTGATCAAGTCACGGCATGACACCGTACGCTTTGCAAAAAATCGATCCATGCAACAAAGCCGCTATATTCCACGACCACTATTTCCCTTACTGGTGTTAGACATGCCTGGTCTATTGCGATGGCTAAGCGAGGAAGGAGGGGTTTGTATCGAACTTTTGTAAGGTTGGTTTAAATTTTTTCGTAGTTCTTGAGCTATTTCTTTAATTTGGTCTGGATTTTTTATTACATTACCGGAAATTTCTTTACCGTGCTTATTTGTTAATTCTGCTGCTAATTTTTCTTGGTTTAGCTCTCTTTTTTGCTCTTCTACATACCCCTTGTGATCTGTTCCGTTAAGTTTTGCATATACTTTTTCTAAGATTGAGAGCTTGTTAATATCTTGATTATTATCTGCCCTATTTTTAAATTTTTCGGATACCGGTTTTTCTATTTTTTCTCTTAAATATTCTTGAACACGATAATTTAACTCTCCCAGTTTTGCCTTCGTATTTTCAAAAATTGTAGGATTTCGAAGTTTTGTTTCTTTCGGTTCCTTGTCATTAATACCGGCCATAATAACCTATTTTAAAAGTTTTAAGAGTGATCAGAAGCTTTCTATAAGTTAATTGAACTATAAGTAATCAGTTTTTGCAACTTAACAAATCTTAATCAAGTTATTATTAGTACTATGCTATTGTGTAAAAAGCACAATGTCACCCGCAGGATTTGAAAAATCTCCAAAATAGCCATTGCGAGACGACATTATTGCATGGCCCATAATTTACCGTATTATGGTTATTACAAGTATGGTGTCATACCGTGGCTTGACCACGGTATCCAGAAAAAACCTTAATAAAAAGACTGGATGCCGTGATCAAGGAACTAGAATGACACCGTACGCTTAAATTAAAGAGGTAAAATTCTGTCATTCCGTGGCTCCGACCACGGAATCCAGTTTTATAACGTCATAAAAAGGCTCTAAAATAAGTCTAATATGGCTTTATTTTTCTGGATGCCGTGATCAAGTCACGGCATGACACAGCCTTTTCTTTA
>CAJYCQ010000112.1:0-15008 GCA_913698015.1 Oxypoda opaca
CTTATTTTGGCTAATCAAATAATCTGTATAAATATCAAGTAATTTTTCTTTCAATTCTTATTTCCGTGATTATTGTTTATCTCCTCATTTCTTATATTAATTTTACACTTCTTGCAACCTTCACTGCGTAACATGAGTAACTAATTATGGACAGAAAATCATTATTAACGATGAGAATTTTGTAAAAAGTAAAAACTGCGAAGAAGCAGAAATATATATTAATGTTACTCGCAATAGTAAATGCCACGGCAGCCTTATTACCGTTAACAAAGATTTTTTAGACAAAAAACCGG
Organism: Oxypoda opaca; assembly: GCA_913698015.1. Lineage (NCBI taxonomy): Eukaryota > Metazoa > Arthropoda > Insecta > Coleoptera > Staphylinidae > Oxypoda > Oxypoda opaca. The sequence continues at coordinate 294 of CAJYCQ010000112.1, forward strand.
TAATACTTATATTTTGTAATAGCAAAGAATGCCAAATAAAAACCGGTAATACTAATAATAGATTTAAGTGAAAATAATGTTTAGTTTATTAAGGTAGTTAAGTTATAATGATATTATATAATAAATTGATGTCATCCCTGTAAAGGCGAGGCGTTGTTGCGTGGCTCGATAAAAGTAGCGGTATGTCATTCTAGCTAAAGGCGGGAATCCAGAAAAAACACTTAAAATAGGCAAAATTATATAAAAATTTACTATATAATTTGCTTAAATATTCTCTGGATTCCCGCCTTTAGCTAGAATGACATCGAAAATTCGAGCCAGGCAACAACGCTTTTAGTCGCTCGCAATGACGGTTGGGATATCCACGCAACAAAGCCATTGTCCTGCGGGAATGACTATTTAATTCCTTTTGCTACGATACACTTTAATAATTAAATAAAATGACTAAAAAAAATACTTTGTTATTAATAGACGGTTACGGGTTTGTTTTTCGTGCCTATCATGTACAACCACCGTTAACTTCACCGAGCGGTGAACCCGTCGGTGCTCTTTACGGCTTTACTTCAATGCTGCTTAAAGTCTTAAATGACTTTAAACCGAAACATGCAGCGGTGGTTTTTGATACCGGCGGCAAAAACTTCCGTCATCAAATTTATGATCAGTATAAAGCAAATAGACCGACGCCGCCCGAAGATTTAATTACTCAATTACCATTAGTGCGGACTGTCGCAACTAACCTTAATTTCCCTATCTTAGAGAAAAATGGCTATGAGGCGGATGATATTATAGCTACTTTTGCTGCTAAAGCAGCTGCATTGGAAGAAAATGTCGTTATTATTTCTTCCGATAAAGATTTACTGCAATTAATAAATGATCACGTAAAAATATATGACCCGATAAAGGCAAAATATATTACAGAAGACGATGTTATTAAAAAATTCGGTGTGAAGCCAAATAAAGTCCGTGAAGTTATGGCTCTAATGGGCGATAGATCGGATAATATCCCGGGCGTGCCGTCTATCGGACCGAAAACCGCTAGCACACTTATTGAGCAATTTGATTCGGTGGAAAATATATTAACTTCACTTGAGCAAATAACAAGCCCAAGGCAAAGGGAAATTTTGGAGTCTTCAAGAGAGCTTGCTTTAATTTCTTGGCAATTAGTCGGGCTTGATTTTAATGTTGATTTAGATTTTGAATTAAATAGCTTAGAATGGTCACCGCCTGAAGCCGACAAATTATCAAAATTTTTGCATGAATATGGTTTTAAATCTTTATATAAAAGAGCTGAAAATTTATTTGATATAAAACTTACCGAGCATAAAGAGGTAATAGAAGAAAACAAAGCGGTTACTATCAAGGAAATTAATAATGCCGGAGAGCTTGACAATTTTTTAAAAGCAGCAGAACAAGAAGGAGTCGTAGCTATTTATCCAATAGAGCATAAAAACCAATTAATTGCTTTTGCCTTATCATTAAAAAATGAAGGATATATTTTAAAAATACCTGATTTAGTCGAAGACCTTTTTTCCTATAGTAATAAACAAAATGCTCAATGTCATTCCCGCGAAGGCGGGAATCTAGAAAAATTAAGTTTAGATCCCCGTTTTCACGGGGATGACATAGAGACTAGGAATGACACCGAGGATGCTTTGAGGAATCACATAATAACATCTAAACAAAATGAAACCAATCGATTTTTCCCTGCTATTTATAAATTATTATGCGATACATCTATCAAAAAAATTACTTACGGCTTAAAACAGCTTCTTAAGATATTTAATAAAGAAACTAGTAAAATTTCGGCTATTGAAGATTTAGAGCTAATGCATTATGCAATGTCGGCGGGGATGCCTCAAAAAGACCTATTTGCCGAGGCTAAGAAAGAAAGCCAAATTGAAAATATAATTATCGAATCAGCAAAAATAGTTGCAGGTTTTACTTCTCTTTATGAACAAGGGACTCGAGAGCTTAAAGATAATAAAGCTTTTAGGTTATATAGAGAAATTGACTTGCCGCTATGTTATGTAATAGATAAGATGGAAAAAGTCGGCATAAAAATAAATGCCGATTATCTCAATAAATTATCCGCAGAATTTGGCGAGGAAATCCTGCGGCTTGAGCAGGAAATTTTTACCCTTAGCGGCGTTAAATTTAATATCGGTTCGCCTAAGCAATTAGGCGAAATATTATTTGATAAAATGCAATTACCCTTCGGCAAAACTTCCGCTAAAGCAGCTTCTTACTCCACGGGTGCCGAGATTCTTGAGAAGCTTAGCGAACACGGTTACGGGGTAGCTGATTTATTGTTAAAATGGCGGCAGCTTAGTAAGCTAAAAAATACTTATACCGATAGCTTACCGAAGCAAATAAACCAGGTAACCGGCAGAGTTCATACAACTTTTTTACAAACTTCTACTACTACCGGACGGCTTAGCTCCCACGATCCTAATTTACAAAATGTACCGATTCGCTCAACAGAGGGTAATAAAATTAGAGAGGCTTTTATAGCTGAAGAAGGCTATAAATTAATATCTGCCGACTACTCGCAAATTGAGTTAAGAATATTAAGCCATATTGCAGATATGCCGGAACTTAAACAATTATTTATTAACGGCGAAGATATTCATAGTCAAACCGCTTGCCAAATTTTTAACCTAAAAAAAGAAGAGCTAACCCATGAGCATCGACGAAAAGCAAAAGCAATAAATTTCGGTATTATTTACGGCATTAGTGCCTTTGGTTTGGCTAAGCAATTAAATGTTAGCTCTAAAGAAGCAGCCGAGTATATAAAGAAATATTTTGCTGAATATAAAGGCGTCGAAAGTTATATGGAATCTATAAAATCAGAAGCTAAAGAACGAGGCTACGTCACTAATTTGTTTGGAAGAAAATGCTTTGTGCCGTTAATTTACGATAAAAAAGCCTCGCTGAGGCAATTTGCGGAAAGAGCCGCCATTAATGCCCCTATTCAAGGCACTAATGCCGATATAATAAAAATTGCCATGATTAATTTAGATCGAGAAATAGAAAAATTAGGGCTTAAAACTAAGTTAATATTACAAATTCACGATGAATTACTATTTGAAGCACCGGTTGATGAGGTAGAAATTATTGTACCGATCATCAAGAAAATTATGGAGAATTCTACCGATATAGGAGTACCGATTATCGCCGAAACACGAGTCGGTAATAGCTGGATGGAAATACATTAAGCTCATAGAATTTCCTTGAAATAACATATATTGTTATGATAATATCAATTATTGTTACTAATTTACAGGTACTATATGAATATCTCTTTAACGCCGGAATTGGAAAAATATAAAATATGGCTTAATCAAGAAATTCAAATTGGTTTAGACCAAGCAGCACAAGGTAAATTAATTTCAGGTGAGAAAGCTTTAGAAAATTTTCGTAGAGAGTAGCTATTTCGATGTCATTCCCGTGAAAACGGGAATCCAGGCTTTTCTTTGTCATGCTGAACTTGTTTCAGCATCTAATTCAAGAGATCCTGAAATAAATTCAGGATGACTATAATTTTTCTGGATTCCCGTTTTCACGGGAATGACAATTCCTATTTTAGCCAAAAGCTTTGTAATTGAAAGTTAAATATTAATAAATAATATGAGATAGAATGAAAAACACAATATTCACGTCAGAATCGGTTTCAGAGGGGCATCCTGATAAAATCGCCGATCAAATTTCCGATACCGTCCTAGATGCAATTATTGCCCTTGATCCTGATTGTCGAGTAGCTTGTGAAACATTTGTAACAACCGGTATGGTACTTGTCGGCGGTGAGATTACTACCAGTGCATGGGTTGATATCCCGCAAATTGTGCGTAATAAAGTAAAGGAAATCGGCTATAATGATTTATCTCTCGGCTTTACCGGGGATTCTTGTGCTGTAATATCTTCAATCTCCACACAGTCACCCGATATAGCTATGGGCGTTAACAATATTGATGAAGATGAGATAGGAGCGGGCGATCAAGGTATGGTTTTCGGCTATGCCTGCAATGAAACGACTTCATTAATGCCTGCTCCTATTTATTACGCTCATCGTTTAATGAAAAAACAAGCTTTGCTACGAAAACAAGGAATTTTGCCATGGCTTGGTCCCGATGCGAAATCGCAAGTTACGTTAAGATATGAAAATAATAAACCCGTAGCAATTGATACGATAGTTTTATCAACGCAGCATAGCGAGAATATACCGTACGCAAACCTTAAGGAAGCGGTAATGGATGAAATCATCAAACCTGAATTGCCGAGCGATTGGATTAATAAAGATACTAAATATTTCATTAACCCGACAGGTAGGTTTGTGATTGGCGGACCTGTTGCAGATTGCGGCTTAACGGGGAGAAAAATCATAGTAGACACTTACGGCGGGATGGCAAGACACGGCGGCGGGTGTTTTTCAGGCAAAGACCCGACTAAAATAGATCGCTCTGCAGCTTATATGGCTCGCTATATTGCTAAAAATATCGTCGGGGCAGGTCTTGCTGATCGCTGTGAAATACAAATATCCTATGCAATCGGCGTTGCTGCACCTGTTTCGATTTATGTCGAAACTTTCGGTACGGGTAAATTAGATAACGAGCAAATTACCAAAATAATAACAACACATTTTGATATGCGTCCCGGGAAAATTATTAAACATCTTAAACTCCATACTCCATGCTATCAAAAAACCGCTGCTTACGGTCATTTCGGTCGAGAGGATGAGGATTTTACTTGGGAGCAATTGGATAAAGTAGAGTTATTACGTAGTGAGCTTCATTGATAATGAGCATAATAAAAAAGTTTAAGGAGACAAGAGATATTTAATTAAGAGTGTAAAATTATATTTATTTTAGAAATATTGGAGGGGTTTATTGATTATAAGGAGGAAATTAACGGGTTTTGTTTAATTATTATAAATAATAATTAAAAGCTTTTGCTGTTACAATTTTGTTACTCCAATCTAAACACTCTATTATTCGTTTCTTTGAAAAGCAGCACGTAAAGCTCCGGATATCCAGCTTTGAATACTGGTTGAAATTTATTATTAACGCATATTTATCCCTTAAGCAAAAAAATATTGACTTTTAATAGAAAAAATATAATTTCTTTACAATTAATTAAAATGTTAAGAAAATGTTAGGCTATGAAAATAAGCAAAGAAGTTTAACAAAAGAACAAAAAGAAGCTATCGGACTACTATCCATAGGCACTTTTCTAGAATATTTTGACTTAATGCTTTATGTCCATATGGCAGTAGTATTAAATGATTTATTTTTTCCTAAGACTGATCCTAAAATTGCTTCACTTTTATCGGCAGCCGCATTCTGTTCTACTTATGTATTAAGACCGTTTGCTGCTGTTACACTAGGATGGATAGGTGATAATATCGGGCGTAAACCTACAGTAATTATCACTACTTTTATAATGGCGGTATCATGCGTTGTTATGGCTACTTTATCAACCTATGAGGAAAAAGGTATTACAGTTTCGTGTATTATGATAATCTGTCGTATGTCGCAAGGTATATCTTCAATGGGAGAAATAATAGGAGCAGAATTATATGTAACAGAAACTACAAAACCTCCTGCTCAATATTTGTGTGTAGGTATAATAGCTATATCTGCTCTTCTAGGAGGGATAAGTGCATTAGTTTTTGGTATTATTAGTACCACATACCTTTTAAATTGGCGCTACGCTTTCTTAGGAGGTGCTATAATAGCTCTGGTAGGGTTTTTAGCAAGAACTAGACTCCGAGAATCACCAGAATTTGTTGATGCAAAGCGCCGAATAAAAAAAACTTTAGAAGATTTTGGAATTGATCCTAAAAATTTACCTTATAAAGAATATCTCGATGAAAAAGTGAGTAAAAAAACATGTTTAGCCTATTTTTTAATTTTAACTTTATGGCCTGCTTGTTTTTATTTGATTTACATTCATTGTGCCGATTTACTAAAAACAAATTTTAATTATTCAGCTTCTGAAATTATAAAAAATAGCTTATATGTTTCTATTGTGCAGTTAATTTTAATGATTATATTAGTTTTCTTAACATTAAAATTTCATCCACTTAAAATGTTAAAAATAAAAGGAATAATATTTTTACTCTTTATGCCTATTAGTATTTATTTTTTAAATAATGTAACTAATGGCTCTGATCTGTTTAAAGTACAATTGTTATTAGCTATAATTAGTACTAATAACCCCACTTCTCCTATAATTTTTAAAAATTTTCCTGTATTTAAGAGATTTACCTTTACTAGTCTCTTATACGCATTCTCAAAAATTTTTATATATGTAATTACCTCTTTTGGCATGGCTTATTTAATAACTATATTAGGAAATTACGGTATCCTTCTTATTATGATGCCTGTTGGAATAGCGTTTTATTATGGATTGGCGCATTTTGAATCGCTTGAAAAACTTCGAGGTAATTATCAGCATCAAGAATTTTTTCTTTTAAAGCCATCTTTTTTAAATTAGTTTGTTGTTTAATCATGTAATGACAAAGTTTAACTAATTTACGTTCAATATTGTATATAGATTAGAGTTACTTGAAGGTCATAGTAAAAATCAATATAGTATTCGTATCAATAATCAATGGCGTATATATTTTACTTGGAATAATGGAAATGCTCATAATGTTGAAATTGTTGATTATCATTAGGAGAATATTTATGCCCAAATTACTTGACCTTATAACCCCTGGCGATGTCTTATATGAAGAATTTATGAAACCTTTAAATATAAGTCAAAATCAATTAGCTCGTGATATTGATGTACCGCCGAGCCGTGTTCATGCTATAGTGCATGGCAAACGAACTCATAGCAATGTCGATATCTTGCATAAGCCTTATGCGGATGCCGCCGCTAGTACCTAAGGCGTATGGATCAACTAATACGTCTAACACTCCCCATTGCCATATAATTAAATCGGCAAAATTACCGAATAACAAAGTATCTGCCGGCATTTGGTTAGTCGTGCGGTGTTGCCCGCATGGCTCGAGAAATCAGTGTATCATCCTGCGACTTGATCCATCCAACAACGCCAATGCTCCGCAGGAATGACATAGAATGCTTTTATACTAACATAGTCAGAAATAAGTTATGATTATTAATCATATATAGCTTCTATATGATACGCAGAGTCAGCATGTCCTATTTCTACTACTCCATTATTTTCATGAATTTTTTGAGTTAAATGCTGATAATGCCCGCTATTTACCGGTACAATATATAGGTTATTGTGGTAGCCGATTAATACAGGATAATTAGGATTATGACACAGTGCGGGATGATTTGGTAAAGCTAATTTTTGTAATTTGCCATTTGCATCATAATTAATTTCAAAGCAAGCTTTATTTATATCTGTTCTTTCATCGATACGATTACTTAAAGCGAATTTTAACAGAAACGAACTGCCTGGATTTATAGTATCGGTAAAAGTAAGATATCTATATGCTGTAACTTCAATAATCTTGTTATCAAATTTATATTTTAGCGGAACATTTATAATGTTTATAATATCTTCACGCACTTCTCCGTAAGTCTGCTTCTCATAAATAAGTGGGCTCATTTTAGAAGATATATATTGTATAGTCGGTTTAGGAGTTGTGATAATAACTTTTTGTTTACCTTCCTCATCAGTACTCACTATTTCTGTAGTACTAGTAGTTAATTTATAAGCACTTGTCATCAACTCACTAGCTGATTTACTTCTTTTAATCCCTTTTCCAATCCATTCTTTTACTTTTTCTCGCTTAGAAAAAGTGGAATTCTCTTGAGGCTCAATACTTGCAGGTTCAGGTGCTTTTTCTATAATATTGCCTTCGTTATCCTTGCTTACAATTTCGATATCTCCTTTGTGTAATTTATAAGCATTCGCTGCAGTCTTGCCAGCAATTTTTCCACCTTCTATTGCTACTTTCCCGCCTTCTATAGCAGCTTTCCCTAGAAATTTTGCTCCTTTATATGCCACTATGCCACCGAATACTATTAATGCCCCAAGCAATTCTCCGTCTCCACTGCTAGATGAGCTATCATTTTTGTGTTTTCTTGCCTCGCGTTCTTCCATTGCCTGTTGGTTTGCAATTCTACGTATGGTTTCTGGATCTTGTGAAAACATTATATCTCTTTTATGATTAAATACTTTTATTTAATCATATTACAATTAGAAGTCAAACATTATTTCAAAAATTCTACTTTTATTAACTAACCTCAACTATGGAAAAAACTTTGTAATTATTTTTAAATATTAATCTAGGAATTTTTTATCCATATAAAAGCCTATTAATATCATTTCTTTCTTTTCGAATTCCGTTAACTCTTTTTTATAACGCAATAATTGAATAAGTAAGCTAATTATTGTAGCAAGAAAAGTAGCAAATAATATGGAATATACAATATTTGTTTGATTAAGCATATTTTCTACTACTAGTAATATTTTAGCTTAGCCGAATAATTTATATATTTTAGCGTTTAGCTTATCTATATCTACTCCAGCACCTAAAAAATTTGCTGCATGTGCTACGCTTGTAACTACATTTTTTACAGCATCTTTAACATTCTCGGCTATATCGCTAAAATAATATCCGCTGCAAGCGATTAAGCTAGGATCAGGATGCTTCCGTATCTATCTTCTTTACGCTCCACGGGACGCTTAGGCAGATTACCGCTTAGCCTATCAATCGTATCGGCATGAATAACATATCAAAACTACCTTCTTTATTGCACTTTAGATTAAGTTATAACCCTCGTTTCTTCCACCATTCATCAGTACGAAATTCTTGAGGAATACGCTTGTCTTTTATATATTCCCCAATATCAGTTTCTATTCCATATTCCTCTAATATATCAAAAAATTCATCTCTAAGTTCCTTGGGTAATTTAGTACCGCACCAAGGACAATAAGCCATAGTAATAACATTAAAACTTCCTTTTATTTTAATATAGTACTCTCTAAATACAGGATCGTACTTTATTGGCTTTTCAGTATCTAATAAAAATAATCGCATCTCTTTACAACTGTGTTCTTTCATATTTATTCTCAGTAATTATAATTAATCTGTTTGATGAACACGACTATATAGTATTAATTATAGTTTTAAAAACATAAATTTTTAAAATTCTGCCGAATACTTCCCTAGTTTTATCGATACCACGGAACGTTACCCTGATTTCTTTACTAGTCATTTTTTATGAGGATTAAGGATTTTATCTTTAGGAAATATTTTTTAATAATTTATACACTTTTTATTACTCTCTTTTCTAAAACTATCTCTTTCATTAGCTTTTAAGAAATTTTCTGATTCTTTTGCTGATAACCACTCTGGCTGTTTTGCAATATTTGTTGCTGCCTTTCCCCAATAATCGTCTTCAAGTTTAGTAAAATATTCATAATCTACTAAAACCACAGTAGGTCTACCTTGCTTATTAATTACTATTGGTTCTCTTAATGCTTGATCAATAATTTTTCCAGGATTCTTATTTAATTCAGTTGCAGATATATTCATATATTTTACGTATTATATTTAATATACCTATCGACTGCAAATAAATTATCGATTTCAAAATATTCCTCGCTCATAATCCCCTTAATTACATAAGACTCACCGAATGCCGGCGTTAAAATAGCAGTAACTGCGAATCCTTGCTCAACATCTAAAAACTCGCTAAAATCTTCTTGAAACGGCATATTTAAAATTTTTACTTTTATTTTTTTAATTTAATGATATACTTACCTAAGTAACTACTTAAAATGAGATAAACATAATGACAAGGTTAAGCATAGATATTCCAAATGAATTACATCAATTTTTAAAAGTTCACATTGCTTATAAAAACGATACAATAATGAATTTCGTAAGAGAGGCGATATACAACAAACTAGAACAAGAAAAAGAGCTAAACGTAGAATCAATTAAAGCTTTGGAAGAATCAAAGAAAGGTTTGAATATCAGCAAATATTCCTCTTATAAAGAAATGTATAAAAAACTTAATTTACTATGATTCTGCAAACTTCTTCCAAACGCTTTGAAAAAGAATTATTACTGATGCATAAGCGTGGCAAAGATATCAAGAAGCTAATTAAAGTTACTGACTTATTAGTAGAAAATATTAATTCCGGTATAGCTCACCATTTATTGCTACCTCCAAAATACTGCTTACATAAAATTGTAAATATGGATAATGTTTGGGACTGCCATATAGAACCGGATTGGCTACTACTTTATTATTTAGATAAGGAAATTTTAAGGCTAGAGCGTACCGGTACACATAGCGATTTATTTAAATAATAGAATTCTTATTTCCGTGCCACGGCAAATGACTCCACATGCCTAATAGCAATGTCGATATCTTGCATAAGCCTTATGCGGATGCCGCCGCTAGTACCTAAGGCGTATGGATCAACTAATACGTCTAACACTCCCCATTGCCATATAATTAAATCGGCGAAATTACCGAATAATAAAGTATCTGCCGGCATTTGGTTAGTGGTGCCGACTCTATAGCCGTTTAAATAACCGAAGCCTGCTTTAGCCCCTTTGCTTTCCCAGATAAATTGCACAATATTTTCTGCTTCTGCCTTAACCTCAAAGCTATATGCAAAATTACGGCAGCAATAGACTAGACTCTGAGGTTGATAAAGACATGAGATTCAAAAAAAATGGTATTTTTTAGAGACTTAAAATTTTAAAGACGAGAGAATAATTTGTTATAAACTTCATTACGATTTCTTTGACCTATAGCCAAAATAAGGACTACAATACGATTATCATCTACTTGATACACTAATCTATATCCTGCTGATTTTAGCTTTATCTTATATAGATTTTTGCCACCGCTTATTGCATTTTTTGAAATATGCGGATTATTTAGTCTTTCTGCTAATTTCTTTTTAAATTGTTCTTTAATTGTAGCTCCGAGTTTATCCCATTCTTTTTTTGCTACCGGAATAAACTCTAACTTATAAGTCATTCAAATCAACCGCAAATGCTTCTTTTTTCTCTTTTAATCTAGTAGTAGCAAGTTCCAGTAAATATTTATCATCTAAAGCTTCAATTATTTGCTCATATAATTTAGCAGGAATTACATAAGCTGTCGGTTTATTGTGATTTAATAGAGCAATAGGTTGACCAGCAGACTTATCTAATAAAGCAGTAGGACTTTTTTTAAATTCTGATATACTGACTGTTAAATTTGTATATATATGTTCCATTATTATTCCTATTAATAAGTACTAAATTAAGTATTAATTATAATATATAATTTTATCTTTATCAAGGTTTTATAATTTAATAAAATAATTTACCGGTTTTTAATAAATCCGCTTGAGATAGGTTTTTTGATAGCAGGGTAGAAAAGAAGCTCTAGCATTCTTGCCCTAAAAGCTAAAATTAGACTTGACCAAGTTAATTCTACTTCCGTCACCGATAAATATTTACCTTCTAATATTGCTACTTCTAGCTCTGCCTTATCCGCTTGAGCTTTTAGTAATCGAAGTTTTTGAGTGTATAAGTACATTATTATTTTTATTTGTTGTTGTAAATATTTCTCATAACTTTAGCAAGCCATTGTTTAAATGGTTCTGCTTTTGGAGAAGGAATAGATTGTATAATACGAAGCAATGACTCTGTATTTGCACAATTAATTCTTTGTTTTCCTCCCTCTGTAGAAACTAAAAGTGGGGCGACAAATTGTCCCACCCTTTAGCTAATTCCTTATCACGACTATGCATTTTTTTTATATAGTCTGATGTATTTGAAGAATCAGCTAAAGCTTCAATTACATCAATTACTACAAACCACCATTGATTCTTGTGTATAGTGCGTCTAATAGTTTTATCTTTAAAAACTACTAACTTATTTAGTTCATCACTATTGTTCATTATTTATATTCATATATTATTTTTTATAAATTATAGATATGCTGAATAAATTTTACAACTAATATTAAAAACAAAAATATCACTAATAAAAAGTAACTAATAATTATACGAAATGGTAAGGTAGCATATTTCATTTTTTGTTACTACCGGTTAATCCAAAATCCTTATACTTACAACGTTTATGTTGTATAAATTCTTAAAACGAAGTGAAATGCATTAAAAATTCCTAGCATTTGTAATACATCGCCGCTAGAAGCTTGCCCGTGTTCTGCAACCACTCCAGGGATAACGTAAAATGCTGTTTGTCGTTGATTTGTTGCCATCGCAAAGTTAAACGCTTTAACAGCTTTATCATCGTCGCAATCAGTCCAGCTATTAGCCTACGCCTTAAAAAGTTATGAAAATAAGAATTAATAAAAAAATGTATGGATATTATGAAAGAAAGAAAAATAACTAATAAAGCAGTATTATTATCAGGAAAATAAATTAGATGACTGACTTACGCCTTAATGGATAACTAACTAAGGAAGAATTCCAAAGCAAAAAACAAAAGCTGAAAGACCGTCAGTATGAAATTAATGCATTATTGCTAAATTACGATAAGGTTGATGATAAATTTACGGAAACTACGGAAATGCTGATAAATATAGCCTCGGAAGCACTAGAGACTTTTAAAAGCTCTGAAATGGACAAAAAACGGCAAATGTTAAATTTCATATTTCAGAACCTCAAGCTGAGGGGCGGAAACCTTGAGTACTCTCTACGTTTCCCGTTCGATATTTTTGAAAAAACCACAACTTGTCCCGGATGGCGCGGAGAGAGGGGGATTCGAACCCCCGATACGGTTACCCGTATAACGGTTTAGCAAACCGTCGCCTTCGGCCACTCGGCCACCTCTCCATAATGCAGGTAAATAAGTGCTTACCCTTAACTGCATATCCCTAAGAATGGCTTAATTTTATATCACCTAAATTACAAAATTTCTAGAGTTATTTTTTCTTTTGTATATTTTATTTTAAAACTTGAGTTCATCTCCTAATAATTTATAATATTTATTGTTAAGAACTCCATAGACAGATAAGAAAATATACTAGGCTCTGTGAACAAAATTTAAATGGTGATTTTTTTTACAATGACACACTTAAAAAAACATTCTCATTTCTGCGGGAAGGCGTTGTTGCATGGATCATAATTTACCGTATTATGGTTATTACAAGTATGGTGTCATACCGTGGCTTGACCACGGTATCCAGAAAAAACCTTAATAAAAAGACTGGATTCCGTGGTCGTAGCCACGGAATGACACCGTACGCTTTGCAAAAATTCGATCCAGGCAACAATGCCCTGCGGGGATGATATCGAAAACTCTTATCTAAACCGCCATTTTGTCGTAACAAGTTTAATTTTATGATTCTCATACCGATATTAACTATTCTTGGGTTTTCATATTTATTTTCTAGCTGCTTAAAAACAAAATTTATTTTTGCTGTTCCGATAGTTACGTCCCTTTTAATATCACTTTTATATTGTGCTGCTATGGTAAATTTTTTACCTGCAGCCACCTATTTATTTTATTTTCTAGGTACAATATATTTTGCTTATTATTGTACCAAAATCTCAAAAGATGACTTTTTAAAAAATATAAAACCATACGTTAATGAAATTATCTCATTAAGTATAATTATCATTGCATTTTTTATTTATACAAGCGGCTCGTATTTACACGCCTATGATGATTTTTGCCATTGGGGGGTATTTACTAAAGAATTATTACATTTCGGTTTTTTTGAAAATCAAAATTCTGTCTCTTCTATTATAACTACCCATGCTCACTATCCAAGAGGTAGTGCTGTTTATCATTATTTTATGTTGTTACTTTCAGGTTATTCTGAAGGTAATGTATTATTTGCTCATTTTTTATTGCATTTGATTTTTCTTGCACCGTTAATGGCAAATCAAAAATTTTGGCAAACGATTTTTTTTATTGCTGTAATGCTGGCTATAGTCGTGCTTTACACAACGGGTCTACGATCAATATATAGATAGCACCATCGGCTTAATGTTCGGCTGTATATTTGCTATCTACGTACTTGAAGAAGACAAACATAAAGCCATGCTTTTTGTCTTACCGATTGTGATACTGCTTGTTTTTTTCAGAGAAGTTGGATTATGGCTAGCTAGTTTTGCCTCTATAATTATAATATCCCACCATATAAAATTTTATAAGGGCGGTAGAAATAAAAAAGATGTAATTCTTTATTGCTTATTATTAACTTTACCGATTATGTGTAATTTTATTTGGCTGAGTTATTTTAAAAATACTCATGATTTTTTTGGTAGAAGAGAGCATAGCTTTAGTAATATCGTCGCAATTATAGAAAATTTTAATGAGCAGCATAAATTATTACTACTTAATTACGGCAAGTTTTTTCTTAAATTTTTAGTGAAAGAGGGGAGTATCGCACTATATATTATCGGTGGGTTAGCTTGGTACTCGGTGCGTAAATATAAGCCTTCTTTATTAAGAGAATATAAATTTTTGCTAGTTGCTACTTTTATTTGTTATCTAATATTTGCCTTATGGCGATTATATTTGTATTTTTTCACTTTCACTTATGCAGAAGCAATTAAAGGTGCCTCATTACTTAGATATTTAGGATGCTATAGTCTAGCATTCGGTATAATTTCTTGTGCATATATAAAAAATAGTATTTTCTTATTCACTCATGTTACGCACTAAGCAGTAGTAGCAATCATATTATGCAATTCCTTAAAGGCTATCTGATTAGCTTTTAGCAATAATTTATACTTTATCGCAA
>CAJYCQ010000113.1:0-10480 GCA_913698015.1 Oxypoda opaca
ATTTTGGCTAATCAAATAATCTGTATAAATATCAAGTAATTTTTCTTTCAATTCTTATTTCCGTGATTATTGTTTATCTCCTCATTTCTTATATTAATTTTACACTTCTTGCAACCTTCACTGCGTAACATGAGTAATTTACCGTAGTAGCAACCATAGAAGCACAAATAGCTACTAGCAGCATTATTAAAGGGTTATAAACACCAAACATTTTCATCGAGTGGAATATTAGTTCACGCTGAAATCCTATAGCAAGATTGGCAACAAAACTATCAACAAATAATAAGCTATATATTTCAAATGGCGTCATGTTAATATTTAAAATGAATTTTTGGTGTCATCCCTGCACAGGGGCGTCGTTGCATGACTCGAGAGAATCACGTTTTACTTAAAGCAACATCTTAGTCTGGTAATTTTTTAAAAAATTATCAATAATTATTTTATCTTTTTCATCTATTTCCCCGGAAGTCGGAGTTAAATTAGAAAGCTTATTTAATTGAGCAAGCAAATTTACTAATTTATTCAGGGTTTCGGCAATATTTTTCGTAGCTACTATATTATTCTCGTTTCTTTGCAAGGTCAGCAAAGTAAGTTCGTCTTCCAGTAAAATAATAAGCCTAGCAATAAAATTATATAGGCTGTCTATGGTATCTATTATATCTTTGGTCATACAGCGTCATTCAAAAAGCTTGATACAAGCGAATTTTTCGGCGTTCGCCTGTGCTCACGTACTTTAGTACGCTGTGCAGGCTCTTCCTTAAATTCGCCTTGCCTGAAGCTTTTTGAATTTAGCTGTAAATTATCGCCGCCGGCAATAGGTTTAAGCCCGACAAAAGCCCTTTTCTCATTTAACGTCATGAAATTAGCACCGGCTATTTTAGCCCATAAATTTTCTCTTTTTTCGGTAAGAGCCGATATACTATCTCGATCAAAATCGATAATGAGATCTTCTTGATATAAATGTGAAAACCAATTGCTTAAAGCGTCGGCAAGCTTATCAAGCAAAGGTATTAACGTTTCTTCCCACAAAGCAAGCCGTGCCTCTTGCATATTGCTATAAGTATTATCGCCGTTAATACCGAGTAATTGAGGCGGTACACCGAAAGCTAAGGCTATCTCTCTTGCCGCTGAATTTTTTGACTCAATAAAATCCATATCTTTAGGGTTAACGCTCATCTCTTGCCAGCCGAGACCGCCTTCTAATAATAACGGTTTGCCGGAGTTATTACTACCGGTAAATTTATCCACTAGCTGAGCTTGCAACCTTTCAAATTGTTCATCACTAAGATAGCCGTTTCCGTCTTTTACTATTAATGCACCGCTAGGACGTGCTCCATTTCGCAACAAAGAATTATTCCAATAAGTGGCTTGCTGATGTAAATCAATCGGTAAAGAAGCGGCGTCCAAGGCTGATAATCCATAATGCCCGTTAGTTGGATGGTAGTTTTTTAAATGCAAAACCCTACTTATTTTATTAATAGGATTAATACGGTAAATTTTTTCGCCGCTGCTACTTTTATATCGATAAGCAACCGCTTGATTTTGCTCCAATACTATTTCTGTAGCAGTTGGATGCAGTAAATAAATCTCTAGCGGTTTTATATCTGATGTAGATAAAATATAGCTATTCCCGAATAACAACTTACTTGCTATCAATTCACTAAAAAAATCAGCACCGGCCTTTTCCGGATTAGGTTTTTTTAATAAATGATATAGCGGATGCTTTGCAATTACTTCATTATTTTTCATTAATTTCCAAGGCACGTGACCTGCCGATTGAGCTATTAAATTAACGCATCTATAGACTATGACGTTTTTTCGATAAGCATCTATACCGACTTTGATTTCTCGCAAATCACCGTAGGCTATATTATTAAACTCAATAAAAGATTGTGATTTACGGTTTTGGTCTCTAAAAATATTCTTCAAATATTTCCTGATCATAACAGCCTCAAATATTTATTACATATAAAAATTATATAACAATTTATTTGATCCACTAAGAGAGCTGTAAATTTTAGAAATTAAATCAACATTGCCGCATCGTAGCCGGCATTGTTGCCTGAATACCCCAAACGTCATTGCGAGGCGGCGTTGTTGCATGGATCGGAATCATTACAAAAAACCCCGTCATTGCGAGAAGGGACGTAGTGCCGACGTGGCAATCTAGGAAAAAAAACAGCAAAAAATGCTATGAAAATTATTATTTTCTAGATTGCCACGCCGCTTACAGCGGCTCGCAATGACGTTGCAGGTATCCACGCAACAACGTCGATCTACTATAAGAGATGTGCAAAAATGTATTTCTTCAATTATATTAATATATTTTAAAAATTCTATGGCTCGTGCCTTTAAGATTTACTTGACATGTATCCACAAAGTAATTACAATATACTAAGACATTTATATTGGTATTGAAAAATGCATGCAGAAATTATTAAAATTGGTAATTCTAAGGGATTAAGAATCCCTCAAGCTTTTCTTAAACAATGCAAAATAAGAAATACTGTAAATTTAACAGTAAAAAATCATTCTCTTATAATAACTCCTTATGAAGAGATAAGAGACGGTTGGGAAGAAAGCTTTAGCCTTATGGCTAAAAAGAAAGATGATTACCTTTTAGATGAAAATTATATGGACTCTTCTTTAGATACAGAGGAATGGGAATGGTAAATGTTAGTCGATTCGATATATTACTTATTTCTCTTGATCCCTCTCAAGGAGCAGAAATAAAAAAGACCAGACCATGCTTAGTTATTTCTCCTAATGAAATGAATAAATATATTAATACTCTTATTGTTGCACCTATGACAAGTAAAATTAAAAACTATCCAACTCGGATACCGGTTACCTTTGATGGTAAGAAAGGGAGTATTGTTCTTGATCAAATTTGTACTATAGATAAATCTAGAATTATAAAAAAACTCGGGGTGCTAGACGACAAAACTATAACTTTAGTTTTTAAGACTTTAGAAAAAATATTTACTTGAATTATAAATATAGATTTAAAAACAAATTTTACTTATTTTTTCATAAGCTAATTCTAATTCATCAGTAGTGATTGAATAAGGAGGTAATAAATAAATAGTATTACCTAGAGGTCTAATTAATAATCCGGCTTCTAAAAATTTCAGTTTAAGCAGTTGATTATGATTGCTATCACTGTTTTTTAAAGCAAATGCACTAATAGTGCCAAGTATTCTTGAATGTTCAATATTTGGGCAATTTGCTTTTAAGTATGAAATCCCTTTTTTATGGGATTGATTGATAGACCGCACCGCATTTTGGGTATTTTCTTGCTGAAGCAATTTTAGCGATGCTAAAGCTGCAGCACATGCTAAAGGGTTGGCCGTATATGAATGCCCATGGGCAAAAGCATATTTCCATTCATTACCCAGAAAAGCATTATAGATATTATCTGTTGTAACCGTAAGTGCAAGGGGTAAAAATCCTCCTGTTATTCCTTTTGAGAGACACAAAAAGTCTGGTGTTAAGCCAACTTGCTCGAGTGCAAAATAGCTTCCTGTGCGACCAAACCCCGTCATTACTTCATCGAAAATTACCAAAATATCTTTTTTTCTAACTTGCTCTATAATAGTTCTAATAAATTCAGGTCTACACATACGCATACCGCTTGCACCTTGTACTAAAGGTTCAAGAATAAGTGCTGCAATTTTATGGCTATATTCATTTAAATATCCATTCAAGACAGATAAAGCATGATCCTCTTTTAATTTTATATTTAAATCTTCCTCCCAAGTTTCGGGGTATGGAATAGTTAATACCTTAAAAAAGAGGTCAGAGAAGGTATTATGAAATCCTGAATGTGCTCCTACAGACATTGCACCAAATGTGTCTCCATGATATCCACCTTCAAAGCTTAAGAATAATGTCCGATCACATTGATTTTGATTATGCCAATATTGATAAGCCATTTTTAAGGCGACTTCTACAGAAGTTGAGCCATTATCAGAAAAGAAAAATCTATTTAATTCTTTAGGTAATAACTCGCTTAAATTTTCGCATAACTCAACAGCAGGTGCATGAGTAAAGCCCGCAAAAATAACATGCTCAAGTTTTAAAGCTTGGTCATAAATACTACGAGCAATATCGGGATGTGCATGACCATGTAGATTAACCCACCAGCTGGAGATAAGGTCAAGATACGGCTTATTATTTTCATCATAGATATAAGAGCCTTTAGCCTTTTTAATAGCAATATTTGGTGAGGCTGTTTTTTCTTGAGTAAAAGGATGCCAAATGATTTTTTTATCACGAGTAGAAAGAGAGGTCATTATTATACTCTAAATATTTGTTTTAAATTCTGAGTTAACGGTATTTTGCTTAAAACTTCCTTATTAATTTCAGGTAAATAAGGAAATTGAATTAAAATTTTTGTTGCACCGTAATACTCTATCGCATCACAATTATATTGATTTAGTTCACCGCTGACAATACACCCTAGTATTTCTATATCTCTACTTCTCAAAGCCTCTAAACTTAATAAAGTATGATTAATAGTACCAAGTTCAGAACTTGCAACAAGAATAACAGGTATAGAAAAAAGCTTTATCAAGTCAATCATTAGATAATTACGATTAATAGGAACTAACAGCCCGCCTGCACCTTCAACGATTAAATCTTTAGCTTTGGGCAGTTTAATTTTGCTTATATCAATTTCCTCATTTTCAAACATTGCCGCCAAATGAGGTGATAATGGTTCTTGATAAAGATATACTTCTTTATGTATTTTATTCCCTGTAAGGTAGGATATAGCTTGGCTATCAGTATGCTCGTAACCCCCGGTTTGAATCGGTTTAAAATACTCGTACCCGGTATGTAAACATAGCCAACCGGATATAAGCGTTTTACCGATATTTGTATTTGTACCTGTAATAAAAACTTGCATTATATTCTCTTTTTTTCCTTGAAGAATCGCATGCGATTCTTCAAGGAAGTTTTAAATAATGAGTAATAAAGGCAAAAGGCGGCTTCCGCCTTTATTACAAAATAATTTTATATTTCTTATTTTCGCTACTCTTCGTTTATCCGGAGTGTATTCTCTTCATTATTCCAAAAAATACTTTATAAGTTATACTAAATTCCTGATCATGATTTTTGATTAGGTTCTTTATTTTATTTAGAGGCATTGTTGTAGAGCTTGCACCGGCACCTAAATTTTGTAAATACTTTATAAAAAAATAAGCATTTTTGAATGTTAGCTGAAAATCTTTGATGTCAAAATGGTAATTATTTGGTTCTAATGTTAATAAAAAACTGATTAAATTTTTTTTAAGCGGATATTGTTTAAGCATTATAGATAACTCATACTCTTTGAGAATATCTTGCCACTCTTTAAAAGTTCCATCAAGTAAGCAAGAAAAAGCCAATATTTTTGACTGTGCATAGAATTTTTGCAAAGTCGCTTCTAGATTACTCACCCATTGTAGTGCAAAATTGCTAATAATAAGACCGTGATCCTGAAAATCTTCATATTCCATATCACTTATATAAAAATTAAACTTCTTAAGCTTGCAAAATTTATTCTGCACTATTTTTATCATGTTTGGTGCAATATCATTAAGTGTATATGAAGATTTGGGATAATGTGATAATAAGCCTGCCGTTACATAACCTGTACCTGCTCCTAAATCTAGAATCGTTTCTGGATAAAATCCATAGTCGAACTCACGCAATTTTGTAACTAAAATATGTGCACTTTCCTTTTGAACATTTGCGACATTATCATAAGAATTACTTGCTGCATCAAATCTTGTCTGAATTTTTCTTTTCATAATGTTTTAAGTACCTTAAGAAGCTGTGCTATATCTTGTTCTTTATGGCTAATGTTAAGAGCAATACGAATACGTGATGATCCGGGAGGAACGGTTGGAGGTCTAATACAGGAAGCAATAACTCTATTTTGTAACAGATTTTCTTTTGCCTTAATCGCTAACTCTTCTGCACCTAAAATAATTGGAATAATATGTGAAGATGATAGACCGATATCAAAGCCTAAATTTGTAAGACCAACTCGCAAAGTAGCACCCAAAGAAAATAAATAGTTACGTTCTTCTTCAAAATCTTTTATCATATCCCAAGCTTTACTTGCAGCACCTATTACCATAGGGGAACTCGCAGTAGAATAAATAAAACCCGAAGCTTTATTTATTAAATAATCTTTTAATATTTGGCTGCAAGCTATATAGCCTCCGCTACCTCCTAAAGCTTTGCTAAAAGTACCCATGATAAGATGAGGAATATGTTTCATATTAACTGTTGTTGATAAACCATATCCATAATGACCAATAATACCGGTAGCATGAGCTTCATCCAAATATAAAAAAGCACGATGCTTTTCGGCTAAAGATACTATTTCATGAATAGGCAAGATATCACCGTCCATGCCAAAAATAGTTTCTGTGACGATAAATTTTGGCTTTTGGTCATTTTCGTATTTATTTAGAAGAGATGATAAATGTTCCATATCATTATGATGGTATCTAATAAGTTCGGCACCGCTTAAAAAAACTGCTTGATAAAGACTGGAATGATTTAATTTGTCAAAAAATACCAGTGCTTTTGTGCCTAGAATTTTAGAATCAAGTAAACTAGATAAAACACTAAAATTCGTTTGAAATCCGGAATTAAAGATAAGGGCTGCCTCAGTCTCTTTATCTTGTGCAATTTTATTTTCCAGAGATTCAAATAATTTATTATTACCCGAAAGCAATCTAGAGCCGGTAGCTCCGACCCCATAACTGTCTAGAGCCAGCTTCGCTGCTTTAATAACCAAAGGATGATGACTTAAGGCAAGATAATCATTTGTGGAGAAATTTACGTAAGGTTTTTGGTCTAGATATTCTAGTTCTGGTAATTTACGATATTTCCCTGTATTATGCAGCGTAGATAAATATTGTTTATATAATTCGTACATTTAGATTTACTTAATTTGGTTAGGCTTAACGTTATGCAAAAAAAATGGACTTTACACCAGGCAAAAGAAATTTTCAATTTACCTTTAACAGAGCTTCTTTATAAAGCTCAAAAAATACACCTAGATCATTTTATTCCTGCTACAGTACAAATCAGTACCCTTTTAAATATAAAAACAGGAAGTTGTCCGGAAAATTGTTCTTATTGTCCTCAATCTGCACATTATAACACGGGTTTAAAAAAAGAGCCACTTATGAAAATGGCAGAGGTGGTTGCTGCAGCTAAAAGAGCAAAAGATGCAGGGAGTAGCAGGTTTTGTATGGGGGCTGCATGGCGTGGACCACGAGATGAAGATTTAAAAATTGTTTGTGAAATGATAACGGAAATTAAAAAATTAGGCTTAGAAACGTGTGTAACTCTTGGGTTGTTAAAAGATTCTCAGGCACTCATGCTTAAGGAATCAGGGCTTGATTTTTATAACCATAATATAGATACCTCACCTGAATTTTATGAGCAAATCATCACAACTCGTACTTTTGAAGATCGCTTAAATACATTAGAATCGGTTAGAAAATCCGGTATTAAGGTTTGTTGCGGTGGTATCTTAGGTCTCGGAGAAACAAATGATGATCGTATAAAAATGCTGACTCTTCTTGCAAATTTAGAAGAACCACCGGAATCTGTTCCCATTAACAAGCTGATAAAAATTCCAGGCACACCTCTTGAAAATCAAGCAGATATTGACCCTTTTGATTTTGTTCGAACAATTGCACTTGCCAGAATTTTAATGCCCAAATCTTATGTCAGGCTTTCAGCAGGACGTGAACAAATGTCGGATGAATTACAAGCGTTATGCTTCATGGGCGGGGTAAACTCTATATTTTACGGTGAAAAATTACTTACTGCGGGTAATCCTATTCCAGAGCGAGATAATCAATTATTTGAACGCCTTGGCTTAAAAAAATTACAATAATATTAATGCAAACTTAAATAGTCCCAATTATAAATTGTTTTCTTAATGACCTTGCAAAAAAATAACGACATTCTCCGGTGAGCCAAATTTATTAACCGTGCTAGCGGATATTTTATTTAAATATTTATCAAATAACTTGTACCTTGAGCTATAATTTCTAATCACAAAAATACCTCCAACCCCTATATCATAGAGACTTTTGAGCCTTTTTACAACTCCAAATAATTTTTAATACTAACATAATTATTTTTTAATTATTTCAAATTACTCTATTTATAATAATTTATTTGTGTTATAAATCGTTAAATTATGATTAAAATAAAATATAACAAGGAGGTAGAATTAAGAATAATTATGGATACAAACCAAAAAGATTCAGTATTAAGTTGTTTCGATGTAGCTAATTATTTTTTAGTTTTAGTAGATAGAGAAGCCGGAGACACTATAACTCAATTAAAGTTACAAAAACTAGTTTATTTTGCTCAAGGGATAAGCCTTGCTTTATTTAACAAGCCACTTTTTAACGAAGAAATTGAAGCTTGGGAATTCGGACCGGTAGCACCAAAATTACGTATACCGTTTGGCAATCTAAAGAATGGTCCAATTGCAGCCCCCGGTGAGATGGATTTTGATATTTATAATCAGCAACAAAAAGGATTCATTTATAAAATATATTCTGTATATGGTGAACATACAGCACATTATTTAAGTAATTTAACTCATACGCATTCTATTTGGCAAGAAGCTATAAAAAGAGAAGATACAACAATTACTAAACAAGAAATGCAGAATTTTTTTCAGAAATTTTTTACTGATACTGAAGATGCTAAACATAATTTTTCATTTCTTACTCCAAAAGATATGGAAGAAATAGAAAACGCAGAAGATCGGTGGTGGATGAGTTATGATAGTGGGGTACCTGCTGAAGATATCACAGAACAACTCTTAAAAGCAAAACAGAAACAAGAAGGTAAAAAAATTGAAAGTTATTTGGTCTGATGAAGCTTTAAAGCAGTTAGAGTTTTGGAAACGTAATAACCCCCAAATAATTAAACGAATCCAGCTTTTGATAGATAATATTATTCTAACTCCTTGCACTGGAAAAGGAAAGCCGGAGCCTTTAAAATATGACTTAAGCGGCTTTTGGTCTCGAAGAATAGATCAGGAGCATAGATTAGTATATTCTTTTAATAAAAAAACTCAAATTATAGAAATAGAAAGCTGCAAAGGACATTATTAACCTTTTGCAAAGAAACAGAAACTGAAAATTTTTGTTATTGAATGATTAATACCCTCCGCAAAAATGTTTTTCAAACTCCCCCCAAACCACTTCTCAACCGCCGATATAGGATAAGGAAGGAATAGAGATACAAGGCTTTTTTTTCTAAAAAATCTATTAACTCTTTCATATATTACTCCTTGATTAAATTTTTATTAAAAAACTAACTATATGATAGCCATAATAATAAAAAAGTTTAAAGAGGCAAGAGATATTTAAATTGAAATGATTTACGGCTTATAAGAAGGGCAATAATCAGAGAATATTATTGTAAGATTTCATTTGGATTAGCTTAGTCTAAACACTCTATTATTTGTTTCTTTGAGAAACAGCCCGTAAAGCTCCGGATATTCGGCTTTGAATGTTGGATGAAATTTATTATTAACGCATATTTATCCCTTAAGCAAAAAAATATTGACTTTTAATAGAAAAAATATAATTTCTTTACAATTAATTAAAATGTTAAGAAAATGTTAGGCTATGAAATAGAGCAAAAAAGTTTAACTAAAAATCAAAAACAAGCGGTTGGATTGCTATCTATCGGCACTTTTTTAGAATTTTTTGATTTCATGCTTTATATACACATGGCTGTATTTCTAAATGACCTTTTTTTTTCACAAACTAATGCTCATTCCTCTGCTATTTATGCTGCTGCTGCCTTTTGTACAACTTATGCCGTTAGACCGGTAGGAGCCTTTGTATTTGGGTATATAGGAGATAGAATAGGTCGTAAGTCAACTGTTATTATAACTACAAGTTTGATGGCGTTTTCATGTTTTGTAATGGCTAACCTTCCCACCTATGCACAAGTTGGTATTACCGCTTCTATTGCTATAACAATATGCCGAATTCTTCAAGGTATGTCTTCTATCGGTGAAATAATCGGTGCAGAGCTTTATATTACTGAAATAACGAAACCACCAATACAATATCCCGCCGTAGCATTAATTGAAGTAATCGCTGTTTTAGGTACAACTGCTGCCTTAGGCGTTGCCTTTTTTGTTATTTCTTTGAGATACAACTGGCGTATGGCTTTCTGGTTTGGAGCAATAATTGCAATAGTGGGTATTGCAGCCAGGACGACACTTAGAGAAACGCCTGATTTTGTTAATGCAAAACTGCGGATTAAAAAGACATTTGAAGTAGCTAATATAACTCATGTTACGCAGTGAAGGTTGCAAGAAGTGTAAAATTAATATAAGAAATGAGGAGATAAACAATAATCACGGAAATAAGAATTGAAAGAAAAATTACTTGATATTTATACAGATTATTTGATTAGCCAAAATAAG
>CAJYCQ010000115.1:0-18788 GCA_913698015.1 Oxypoda opaca
CCAGAAAAATAAAGCAGTATTAGGCTTATTTTAGAGTCTTTTTATGACATTATAGACTGGATTCCGTGGTCGTAGCCACGGAATGACAGAATTTTCACCTCTTTATTTAAACGTTCGTACAGCAGTGGGTCAAGCCACGGAATGACACCATACTTGTAATAACCATAATACGGTAAATTATGAGCCATGCAACAACGCCGGGAAATCTTGCTTTAGAAATTTCTATTAATGATTCAAAAATCTCCTCTACCTCATCACCATATCTTTATACACAATGGACAAATTAAAGAGAGTCGTTTTTTAGTTTTTTGTAGTTTATCATTGCCTCTTCTAAATATCTACTACTTTCCATGAGAATAGATCAAGGATAATAGCTAATAATCCCATTTATTATTTACAAAAATATAACTTATGACAGACCCTATCGTCCTCTTCCCTCATCTTTTCCTTGTTTGAGCATTAACTTTCGGATAGCGTTAACTTTCTTTATTGCAGGAGCAATACTATTTAGGGTATTTCTCATATGACCTACTTTTTCATCTATTTTTTCTTTAATACTATTTTTAGATTTGCTTTGATCCTTCTCTTTTTCATATGACGGCATTTGTATCGGTTTTTGTGCTATAATATCTTTTATCGGTTGCTCTTTTTCAGGTGCTTTATACTGCTTGGTTACTTTTTCTGCAATTTTTTCAATATTTTCTGTAGAAATATGATAAGAAGATGATTTATTAAAGGCGTGCGTAACTTTTGATAAGGTGGTCTGTTTTTTTTCTAATTCTTGTGATATTGATCCAATTAACTCAGCTTTATGTTTTGCTAAATCTTCGGCCGGCATATCTTGTAAAGTCTTTGATAGTGCTTTAGTAATTTTCTCTTTATGTTCGGCATCTATAGAAAATTCTTTTCCTTCTAAATTTTTTAAAGACTGTTCGATTATTGTATTTGCTAATGGTTGTACAAAAACCTTTGTAATGTTATTAACTTTTGTTTCAAGTTCTGCGGGTGTTAATGAGTCCGATTTAACTCCGATTTCTACATGTTTAGGTTTGCTAGAAAGAGGTTCCTTATTTCTTATCTGATCTTCTAAAACATATTGTTGCTCAGGAGGTAATTTATTATAATGTTCTGTTTTTCTTGCAAGCGGTGCATCAAGCATAAAGCCCGCAGATTTTGCTGTTCGTGCCTCTATTGTATCTTCAGACAAAGTTGCACGTTTTTCATAAAATCCTCCTTTATCCGCTAAGGTAGCATAATGGTCTTCAATTGCCGGTGATATTTTAGGAGCTATATATTCACCTTTATCATTAAATGTGCCTTTCATTCCTGAGCGTTCAGCTTCTACTTGTAATAATTCCTGAAAAATCTTAGTATCGGCTGTTCGACATTGAAAATTTGGATCGTCCGGCGGTAGTAAGTTATGTGCTTCTCGCATTACCATGGAATTTAATTTATGTAGAGCATCGTCACTTAAATTATTGCTCAATGTTTCAACAAAGTTAGCTCTTTCTTTTGGTTTAGTGGCGAAGCTATCTCTAAGTACTGCGACATCCTTCGCCGTTACTTCTCCCTTAACTATTCTATCCACTATTTCCGGTTTAACAAAACCGGGGATTATATCATCTTCATCTGCCATTAGTTTCTCTCAATTATTATTTGTATTAAAAATAGTGCCGCTTAGAATTTTATATAAATAACAAATAAATTGTATCATTCGAGAGTAATAAGTCGATATATTAAGTAAAATTGATGAATTATTTATAAATTAATTTGCTTTTTTACACAGAGCTTTTGTGAAATAGAAAAAACTGATTTTATTATTTACCGGGAAACCTTTTTTTACAAATATTCATTAACGCTTCAGAAATTTTTTCTATTTCAGGAGTAGTAATAGAAGTTAACATTTTCTTGTCAACAGCTTCAAGAAAATAATTATATAACTCTTTAGATATTTTGTTTGACTTTTCTTCATTTGTTTCCCACCGAACAATCAAATGGGGTTTAATAATGTTAAGGGTATCTAATGCAATTGTTGCTATTACTTCGTGTTTATTTTGCCCAAGCTCTTTCATACGGGGTAGTAACGCATCGTAAAACGCTTGAGCATCGGGGTCATCATGTATTATACTCAGTAGGCTATCGGCAGAAGGTCCGTTAGCACATTCTGTTGCTATTCTTATTGTTGTTCTCAAATGATCTTTATCAAGTAAGAGTTGTTTAAAATGATCTTTTTCACTTAACCGTTTTTTTCGATATTCTTCGATTGTTTTGTTTAAAAGTTCAGAGAATTTGTCATAAAAAGCAGGGGCTTCATTCCTCAGCTCATTTATAGTATTTTTAGTTGCTGCAGCAACACGATCGGCTTTTGACGCATCGCTTGTACCTTGTTCGGCCATAATTGCCGTAAGCTGATTTGGATCGTGAATATTGACTTTTTCAATAATAGTATAAGCCGGAAATGCGATAATATGATCGTCAAGTAGCTCATAAATTTTCGGCTCATATTCTTTGATATTAAACATCTCTTGGTAACGGTTTCGTACAGCACGTTTAAGTTCGGTAAAATTCTGCCAGTCGGTGTGAAATATATCTAGCTTTTCAGCAAAAATTTCATAGGCTTTTTCGGATGCTAAAGCAATCCGCATATAAGAGGCAAATTTTTGCAGCTTTAAATAAAAATCATCTCTAATAATATTATCGGCTAAATGTTGCTGTAATTGTTCAGTATCTGCTTTATTCGGTACATCTGCAAAAATATCCCAAATATCTTGATGCAATTTAGGGATTTCTTCTAATTTTTTTTGAATATCATACACTGTACCCTTTAAATCTTCTTCATCAAAATTTTTAAGAGCACGATATTTACCGAGCGTTTTATGTAAATTGCCAAGTAATCCTTCATAATCGATTATATATCCGTGCTGCTTAAGGTCATTGTCCTCTTCTGCAAATAAGCGATTCACACGAGCAATTGCCTGCAAAAGGGAATGCTCCTTTAATTGCTTACATATATACAGCACAGTATTACGTGGTGCATCAAAACCGGTTAGTAATTTTGAGACGACAATTAAAATTTCCGGATCGCTAGCTCCTTTAAAATCTTCAATTATTTTGTTATTATAATTTGCTTCCGAGCCATATTTTTTTAGCATATCTTTCCAAAAAAGCTGAACAGGGTTTTTGGAAGTACGATCTACTTCCTCATTATCCTCACGATCATCCGGCGGAGAGATGATAACCTCACATGTTACGTGACCTATCTCATCTATAATTTTTTTAAAGCGAATAGCGGCAGCTTTGGAAGGTGCTACTAATTGAGCTTTGAGACCTGTTCCTTGGCAAGTTTGCCGATAATGTTCGGAAATATCTATAGCTTTTGCATAAATAGTTTGTTTAGTTTGGGATAATTTAGAAGCACAAGCAAATTTTGATTTTAAAATATCTTTTTTATCATCCGTTAATCCTTTAGAGATACGATCAAACCATTCATTAATAACTGTGCTGCCCAGCTTTTGCTCAATATATCGACTTTCATAAATTAAAGGAACTATAACGCCGTCACGTACGGCTTCCTCTATGGTATATGTATGAATAAATCCGCCGAATTTTTCTACACTAGATTTTTCTCTTTTTAAAAGAGGCGTACCGGTAAACCCTATATAGCAAGCTTTCGGTAAGATCTTCCTCATCTTTGCAGCGAAAAGACCGTCCTGAGTACAATGCCCCTCATCGACAAGCACAAAAATATTTCTATCCTCATCTTTAAAATTTCGGCTAGCTGCTGCTATATCAAACTTATCCGTACTGAACTTATTAATTACTGTCGTTATAAGGGTCTTTCTCTCTTCAATAAGTTTAATTAAGTCTTTTCCTGAAGTGGCACAAACCGGCACGAACTCACAAGATTTGAACGTATTTTTAAGTTGGTTATCAAGGTCAGTGCGATCGGTAACCAAAATAATACGGCTATTGGCTATATTCTTAATTAATGCTTTGGCAAGCATTACCATAGTTAAGGATTTACCAGTACCTTGCGTATGCCATATTACCCCGCCTTCTCTTTTCCTTATTTTATCAGGCTGGTTTACTCTTTGCATGGCGGCACGTACAGCAAAAAATTGCGGATAACGTGCTAATTTTTTTATTCGCCCGTCAAAAATACAAAAATCGTGGACAATTTCAAGTAAACGCTCAGGACGACATAATGCATAAAGTCCACGATCTTGTGCAGTAACCTTGAACAAACCTTGTGTTTGTTTTTTCTCAAAATTAGTTTTTTCAGATGCAAAATCTCCGGAAAAAAGCACAAGTTTTTCTTCATTTGTCAGAGGTTGATTAATTAGTTTGTGAATGTCCGCCTCTTTATCATCCATGTCGTGCCAAATTTGCCAATGTTTTTTTGGGGTATTGACTGTGCCGTATTTTACTTCCTTGCTACTAGTAGCAAGTAATAATTGAGCGTAATGAAAAAGGTGCGGGATATCTTCCGCTCCTTGGTTACGTATTTGCTGAGAAATAGCTTGCTCAATAGATATACCGGGTTTTTTATTTTCAATAATAACAAGGGGTATGCCGTTAACGAATAATACGATATCACAACGACGGGTTTTAGATGGGTCAACGCATTCTACCCTCATTTCAATCGTAGCATGATAAATATTATTGTGCGGATTTTCCCAATCAATATATTTGAAAGAGGGACTTTTTCGGACACCGTCAATAGTTTTTTCGATAGCAACGCCTAAAGTTAAGTGATCATAAATTGTTCGATTAGCATCCATTAAACAGTTTTGCGTGGTAGATGAAAGTTTAAGTTTGCGGATTGCCTCTTTAGCGTCTTCTATATCAAAATAGTAAGTTTTTTCACGATAGGTAAATTTATTAAATTCTAAGGTTTTTTCAATTAATATATCTTCAAGTAACACATTACTTAATTTACCGCGTCTTTTTTGTACTTCTTCTTGCGAAAGCGGTATATAGCCAAACGCAATCAGCGATATCATCGCCGGCAGCTGAGAAGTAGTTTTTTCATTAAGCTTAAAGGTCATAGTTTTTAACCGTTTTAAAGTCATTTATAAAAATAATATATTTAAAGTCTTTATTTCACTTCCTCGTTCACTTTCACCCGCCATTGACCGGTTAACAGCTTTTGCATCAAACCTTGTTTTTGGTTTTGAAGTGCTGCACAGTATTTTTTAAGTGCGGAAATTTTATTTTTATAATTTGATAAAACAACAGCAGCTTTATTTTGGTATTTCATTGGGGGGAGGTAAATTTTAATCTCCTCAAAATGAGAAAATTTTAATCCGAGAGTATCATCTACCAATCCTTGAGAATAACGATAAAACTCATTTACCATTCTAGGAAACTTAAATAAAAAAGAAACAAAGAGCGGATTAATTTTTGAGTTATCAGGTATACATATCGTATATGCAGGACTAACAATGCCTAATAAAGAGGATAGCCCGCAAACTCCTTGCCACATCCGCATTGTATTATAGCCGATATCACCAGAGCAAATAAGGCGGTATTTTGACTTATCTTTACTTGACGTATCACGTTTTTTAAGAGAGCTTCTTTTAACTATACCTTCAGTTCCTGTAATAGCTAATAATTGCATATCCTCTACAACATATTCTTGGCGTTCAGTAAAAATTTCTCCTAATGCAGTAAACGACCAATCAGAATTTTTTAATGCTATACATTCCTCAAATAATATTTTCATTAAAACTTTAAGACTTTTTTCGTTTAAAGCTATTAATTTTTTAGTTTCTTCTATAGCCTTATCCCATGTACGTAAAATAGAGGCGATTTTTTGTTGCTCCGGTAGAGGGGGAAGAAAAATTTGATAATTTTCAATAAAAGATAACGGAACACGTTTATGAGTAGAGCCGGTTTCTTCTAATTTTCCTTTTGCTCTAAAAGATTTACTTAAAGTTATATTAAATAAAATATAAGGATTAATTTTTTTAGTAGCTCGAAGAACATGGAATTCAGTACTCCCAAATCCTACACCATTGATAAGTCCAGTTGCTAATACGCCTTTACCGTTGTCAAAACAACCTCCGATTTTTGCAACTAATATATCTCCTTCAAGAAACTTAGAATAACCTTTTGAAACCTCTGAATATTTACATCGATGATTATTTATAATCGTCCCTTCGGTTGAAATATCAACCATACCTAAAAATGATACTTCTGTATCAGGAGACATTTTAGGAACTTTTGGTGCTATTTCTACAACATCACCTAATTTAACAAAAAGACTAGAGCTTTCCTGCATTTTATTATCTCTTAATTTTTCTTGCATCACACATCAATCCCTAGCTCCTTCAAATAAGCATCCATTTTGGTACGTATTTCTATTAACTCACTTTCGATTTGGCGGATTTCTTTTTGCAATTCTGCTATATCAATTTCCTCTTCCTCTTCAAATGTATCGACATAGCGAGGGATATTAAGGTTAAATTTGTTCTTGCGGATTTCTTCAATATCAGCTAGATATGCATATTTGTCGACCGATTTACGCTCACGATAAGTATCAACAATTTTTGCTATATGCTCCTCTTCTAAGTAATTTTGCCCCTTGCCTGCACAAAAAAATTTGCTAGCGTCGATAAATAACACATCTTGACGTTTTTCATTTTTTCCTCCTGATTCTCTTGAGCGATCAAATACTAAAATAGCTACAGGTATACCGGTTGAGCTAAAGAGATTAGCCGGTAACCCAATTACTGCATCCAGCAAATTTTCTTCAATTAAATGCTGACGTATTCGCCCCTCGGATGAACCACGAAATAGCACGCCGTGCGGCACGACTACTGCCGTACGTCCTTTAAGCGGTTTTGTTGTTTCAATCATATGGCTAATAAAGGCATAATCACCTTTAGTTTTAGGCGGGACGCCACGCTTAAAACGTTTATACTCGTCATTAGCAGCATTTTCATATCCCCATTTATCTAAGCTAAACGGTGGATTAGCAACAACAACGTCAAATTTCATTAGCTCACCATTTTCAAGCAAGGTAGGATTATTTAATGTATCTCCCCAATCAATGCGTGTACTGTCTTTTGCATGCAAAAACATATTCATTCGTGCTAATGCCCAAGTAGAGCCATTCATTTCCTGACCAAAAAGTGCATAGTTATCCTTTTTTACTTTTTTAGTTTCAGAGTGATTTTCTTCTTGGTCGGAAAGTTTAGTATTATAGTTATTTACTTCTTCTGCTGCGTATATTAAAAGTGAACCGGAACCGCAAGCCGGATCGCAAATTATATCCCCGGGCTTTGGTGCTGCAAGTTTAGCTAGCAACCTTGATACTTGTGCAGGAGTATAGAATTCGCCGGCTTTCTTGCCGGCACTGGATGCAAAGTTTGAGATAAGATAAATATAACATTCCCCTATAATATCTTCCTTTACCCTACTAGGGTTTAAATCTAATGCCGGTTTATTAAAATCTTCTAACAAGCTTTTTAAACGGCTGTTACGTTCTTTGGTTTTGCCGAGGCTAGATTCAGAATTAAAATCGATATTACGGAATACGTCGGCTAATTTAGAGCGGTTGGCCTCTTCTATTGTCTCTAGTGCCTCATTAATAAGTTCTCCGATATTTGCCTCGTTACGTTTAGCGAGTAAATCGTAAAAACTAGTGCCTTCCGGCAGAAAAAAGCGCTCTTTCTTTAAGTAACAATCAATAAGCGAGTCATCGTTGTTAAATCGCTTTTGATATTCAGCTACGTCATGTTTCCATATATCGGAGATATATTTGAGAAACAACATTACCAGAATATAATCCTTGTAATTTGCCGGATCCATTACACCACGAAACGTATCGCAAGCAGCCCATGCAGCTCTATTTATTTGCTCCTGTGTTATTTGTTTGTTCATTAGTAAAATTACCTTTTTATAATATTCTCTATTGCGATAATAATTTTAGAGCTTCAAAAGCTTATATAGACTTTAAAAACTATTTATTCAACCAATTAATGAAAATTATAGATGTAAAATATTTAATCGGTAATAAAAATACCATGAAGTTTTTTTTACTAATCGATAAATAAAGGAAAGGATAAAGGGAATAGTTGACTTATTCTATTTTTGATATTTTTCTACCATTCTAGCAACCGATTGCTCTAAAGAAAAATCTTTAGGACAATAAGAGGAAAGTCTCACCCATTTTAATTCATTTGCTTCATCGCTTTTTATAAACTCATCATTATCTATTGTTTTTAGTAAAAATCTTATATCATAATGATAATGTGCTGATTCTTTATGACTTTCGGGAATAAAGTGAACATCTATATCATAAATTTCCGTGCTTATCGGTTCAATTTCCTCAATACCCGATTCCTCTTTAACCTCTTTAATCGCTACCGCTAACACGTCGCTATCACCGTCACAATGCCCGCCTAGTTGAATCCATTTGTTTAACTTGTTATGATGCATTAATAGAAATTTAGTTTTATCAGAATTAAGCAAAAAAGCTGATGCGGTAAAATGTCCGATTGCTAATTCTCTGCTAAATGGATTCTTATAATTATTCAAAAACTCCAGCATTTTTATTTTGCTCTCTGCTTCCTCCGAGTAGCTGCTATTATAGTTTAATAATTTGTTGCGTAGTTCCATATAGTATTTACAATTTTATGCCATTTCTGTGTTGTATTGTTGTGTGGCTCAAATTTTTGATGTCATTCTAGTTCAAACGGGACGTTGTTGCATGGCTCGAATTTTTGCAAAGCGTTCGGTGTCATGCCGTGACTTGATCACGGCATCCAGTCTTTTTATTAAGGTTTTTTCTGGATACCGTGGTCAAGCCACGGTATGACATTGAAGCCATTTTTCGATCCATGCAACAACGCCTAAAAACGGGAATGACATAGTGCATCCAACAACTGAATTTATAGCTTCTCAAGCGGTAAGATTTAAGAGGATTTCCTGATTAAGCTCTCTGGTAGAAGATAATTCTATACCGAGAGCAAAGAATATTTTAACCAAAGCAACAGATAAATCATTAATCATTTTATCCGTATGTGCAGGCGTCGGGATAATTCTTAAACGCTCTGTACCTCTTGGCACGGTTGGAAAATTAATATGCTGAACGTAAATACCGTATTCGGCAAGCAACATATCGGAAGCTTGGCTAGTTTTAATCGGGTCACCGATAATTATCGGGATAATATGGCTTTCATTTTTTAAATACGGGATATTAAAACGGTCAAAAGAATTTTTAAGCTTGAAAACCACTTCTTGATGCTTTCGGCGTTCTTCACTCGATTCTTTAAGATGTCTGATACTAGTCGTAGCGGCAGCAGAAATTACCGGCGGCAATGAAGTCGTAAAAATAAAACCCGGAGCCGTAAGCCTTATAGCATCGACTAAATGGTAATTTGCCGTAATATACCCGCCGATAGTGCCGTAAGCTTTACCGAGCGTGCCTTGAATAATATCAATCTCATTGCTGCAATTTAGTAACTCGGCAATACCGCCGCCTCGTTTACCGTATAGCCCGACAGTGTGAACTTCATCGATAAAAGTTAAAGCATTATATTTTTTAGCTAAGCGGATTATATCTTTAATAGGGGAAAAAAGACCGTCCATAGAATAAGCAGATTCAAAAACAATGATTTTCGGTCTATTAATATCTACGGCTTGTATTAACTCTTCAAGGTGATTTATATCTAAATGCCGATATATATGCTTCTCGGCTTTAGAGTTTGAGATACCGGCAATGATAGATGCATGGTTTAATTCGTCCGAAAAAAATACCAAATTAGGCATGATTTTAGCAAGGCTAGCAAGCGTTGTATCATTTGCTACGTAACCGGAGGTAAAAACTAATGCTGATTCTTTGGCGTGTAAATCGGCAAGTTCCATTTCTAATTCAATGATAGAGCTGTTATTGCCGCCGATATTTCGTGTACCGCCGGAACCGACGCCGTATTTTGCTAAAGCATCCATAGAAGCTTCAATAACGCTTTTGTGCCTACTCATACCTAAATAATCGTTAATGCACCACATTACTATATCCTTATCGCCACACCGAGCGAACGGGAAATTATCGGCTTGCCTTCTTACCGCCTTAAATTCTCGATATCTCCCTTCACTTTTAATTTTATCTATGTGGCTGCTAAATATAGTATCGTAAAACATTAAGACTATTATTTTTTATTTAAAATCCCATAACGGGGATTTTACTCTAAAATTAAATAAGTTTAAAGTTATAATTAATTTTATGTTAGATAGTGGCTTATAACTACTTTATACCAGTTAGCATTTTCTACTTCTTAAAGGCGTTGTTGCGTGGTTCATAATTTACCGTATTATAGTTATTACAAGTATGGTGTCATACCGTGGCTTGACCACGGTATCCAGAAAAAACCTTAATAAAAAGACTGGATGCCGTGATCAAGTCACGGCATGACACCGTACACTTTGCAAAAATTCGATCCCTGCAACAACGCCCTTCTTAAAATAAAATTACAATTTTTGATCCTTTACGGTCCTAAGGGCTAATTTAATTATTTTATTAATACCGGTTTTAGTATAAGTAGAAATAGGAAAAATTTCTTTGTCGGTAATTTTTTGTAAGCTATTTACCTTCTCGTGGATTTCCTCATCGGTTAAAATATCGCACTTATTAAGGCAAATAATCTCGGTTTTATCCTTTAATAAATCGGAATATGATTCTAATTCCTGCCTAATGGTTTTATAATCCGTTTCAACATTCGCACTACTTCCGTCTATCAAATGAATTAATACGTTACAACGCTCAATATGCTTTAAAAACTTATCTCCCAAGCCGTGCCCTTCATGTGCACCTTCAATTAGTCCCGGAATATCGGCTAGCACAAATTCCTCCTCATCAACATATACTACTCCAAGATAAGGTGCTAAAGTAGTAAACGGATAATCGGCTATTTTAGGTTTTGCCGCAGTAGCAACTGACAAGAAGGTGGATTTACCGGCATTCGGCAAGCCGACAAGCCCAACATCGGAGAGTAATTTAAGACTTAAATTAACCCACATTTCTTCGGCTATTTCGCCTTCCGTTCGACGCCTTGGAGCCTGATTGACCGAGGTTTTGAAATGGCTATTACCAAGCCCGCCGTTACCGCCTTTAATTATTTCAAAACTTTGCCCGTCTTTCGTAAAATCATATAATAATATATC
This sequence comes from Oxypoda opaca, assembly GCA_913698015.1. Taxonomy (NCBI): domain Eukaryota; kingdom Metazoa; phylum Arthropoda; class Insecta; order Coleoptera; family Staphylinidae; genus Oxypoda; species Oxypoda opaca. The sequence continues at coordinate 11,170 of CAJYCQ010000115.1, forward strand.
GCCGTTTTCTGAAAATATTTGCGTACCTATCGGCACGTCAAGAATTAAGGATTTACCGGATTTACCGCTTTTATTCGAACCTTTGCCGTTCTCACCGCTTGTGGCTAAAAAATGTTGCTTATATCTAAAATTCACTAAAGTATTAAGGTGATAATTACTTCTGAAAATAATACTACCGCCGCGTCCGCCGTCTCCGCCGTCCGGTCCTCCTCTATCAATAAATTTTTCTCTATGGAAACTAACGCAGCCATTGCCGCCGTTACCGCCCTTTATATATATTTTAGCTTCATCAATAAAGTTCATATAAATTTTTTTAACTAATTACTTTGCTGATTCTATTATAGCTATTATGCCGTTTTTATCCAACCAATAAAAATCATTAACTTTAAGCAAGGCTTTTAAATTCCGTCATTGCGAAAAATCGGAGGCGTTGTTGCGTGAATCGAATTTTTGCAAAGCGTACGGTGTCATGCCGTGGCTTGACCACGGCATCCAGTCTTTTTATTAAGGTTTTTTCTGGATACCGTGGTCAAGCCACGGTATGACGGCTTTGGTAGTCACGCAACAAAGCCAACACCTACTCACCATGACGACCTACATTTTATTCCTTAAACTATGTAAGGTTCGCCCATCACGGCTTGTATATTTCGGCGGTTTTGTATGCCACGATTACGTTCCGGGTTAGAATTTTCTCTTACTTCTAATAAGGCGGTCTTTAAATATTTTAATTCTGAACTTGTTACATACAAAATTATATTTTTATAAAAATTAGTCTTTTTCCCGACTAACTTACCGCCGCCATTCCAATATAAATCTTCAATCATCACTTGTTCATTCGCTTTAAGCCGATTCCACGCTCCTTGGTAAACAGTTTTTAACTCTAAGCGGTTATTGGTTTTGACAGATAAAAATAATAACCGTGACTGTTCTTTAGTAATTGGTTGTTTTCCCTCTTTAACTCGGTAAAAAGAAATAGTATAGCCGAATATTTCTTGCCAAATTCTTTCGGCATAAGGGCTATCCATATTAAAACCGATTCCTATCGTATGATTTTTTTTAATATCTAAATATACGTATAACCGCTCCCCTTCATTGGCTTTTATAAAGCTTAATAAAATTAATTCATATGTCTCTTTATCCGCGGGCAAGTTTAAATTTAATTTATGTAATTTGGTTTTCAATTCTCTAACAAATCTAATATCGGCAACCATCTCTTTAAGCTCAAATAGGTTATTAATACATTATTAATAACCTATTTATTAGCCGACACTAAGACGGTACGAGAATTATTTATTGTGCAGTCCAGCCTCCGTCTATAAGCAAACCGCTACCTGTTATCGATGAAGCTTTTTCATCGCATAAAAATACTACTAAATTGGCTATCTCGTCGGCTTCAACAAATTTTTTGGTAGCTTGCGTTTTAAGTATTACGTCTCTTAATGCCGATTCTTCAGTTATATGTCGTGCCTTGGCGGTATCCGCTATTTGATTCATCACTAACGGAGTTTTTACATAGCCTGGGCAAATAGCATTTACGGTAATATTATTCTCTGCTACTTCTAGTGCCACAGTTTTGGTAAGACCGAGTATCCCGTGCTTTGCTGCAACATATGCCGATTTAAAGGGCGAGGCAACATAAGCATGTGCCGAGGCAATATTCACAATACGCCCGAAGCCGTTTTTTTTCATACTAGGCAACACATATTTTATAGTGTAAAAAGACGCTATTAAATCTATACGCAAGATTTGTTCCCATTTATCTGCCGGAAAATCTTCGATCGGAGCGACATGCTGGATGCCTGCGTTATTGATTAATATATCTATTCTGCCGAACTCTTTTATTATCTCTTCAAACATTTTAGCTATCTCAGTTGGATTTGCCAGATTTGCCCCTTGATAGTTAATTGTACTAGCACCTAAAGCTTTTAGCTCTGCCGATATTTTTTCGACTTCTTCTACGGCAGCAAAACCGTTAATGATAATTTTTGCTTGCAATTTTGCGAAGTGCTTGGCTATTTCAAGTCCGATTCCGCTAGTTGAACCGGTAATAACTACTATTTTATCTTTCATGTTTTGCCTATTAATAAATTCATATTTGTATTTTCTATAAAAGTAACTTATGCTAAACATTACTTAAAGAAATATTTGATAAATTCATGGAAATTGTTGATAGTTTTTTTACGTCTGTATCTTGTATGGGGAAAGAATCACCGTATGATCATCCAAAAATTTATTTGGAAATTGATCCAAAGGAGCGAGAAATTAGTTGCCCTTATTGCAGTAAAAAATTTCAATTAATTGCGTAGATCGATTCCACCCCGTCATGGCGAGACGCTGCCAAGCGGCGTGGCAATCTAGCTCTTGTCATGCTGAACTTGTTTGCCGCATCTTTGTAATAGATCCTGAAATAAATTCAGGATGACTATTACTTTCTGGATTGCCGCACTCCTTTCAGTCGCTTAGCTTATGACGGTTGGGGCATCCACGCAATAAATACTCTATAGATAAAAAAAGAGCTAAAAAATGAGTATAAAACTACTTTCTGAAAATACCATAAATCGAATAGCTGCCGGGGAGGTTATTGAGCGTCCTGCTTCCGTTGTTAAAGAACTTGTTGAAAACGCCGTTGATGCCGGTAGCACAAAAATAGATGTGGTTTTAGAGCGAGCAGGAAAAAATTTAATTATTGTCTCGGATGACGGCGTCGGGATGTCGGATAAGGACTTAGAGCTTGCCGTTGAACGTCATACTACTTCTAAACTTGATGAAAGCGACCTTTTAAACATTCATACTTTCGGCTTTCGCGGTGAAGCCTTGCCTTCTATCGGCTCTATTAGCAAGATGCTTATAAGTTCAAGGCTGAAAGGCAGCGATAAAGCTTATCAAATTAAACTAATAGGCGGCAGAGAGAAACAAATTACTCCTTCTATTCATAACGAAGGTACTAAAATTGAGATACGTGATTTGTTTTTTGCCACGCCCGCTAGGCTTAAATTTTTAAGAACCGATAAAACCGAGCTGGCAGCTTCGATTGATGTCATCAAAAAAATTGCTCTAGCCCATCCGGAAATTTCTATTAGCTTATCGCATGAAGGCAAAACTCTTATAAAGGTAAAAGGGCAAAATAAAGATTTTGACAGTAATTTAAAGCAAAGAATAATCGAAATAATCGGACAAGATTTTATCCAAAATGCCGCTTATATTGACTTTAAAACTCCTGAATTATCTATTTACGGCTATACAAGTATCCCGACATTTAACAGAGCTTCGGCTGAAGATCAATTTTTGTTTATTAATAACAGACCGGTAAAAGATAAATTATTACAAGTAGCTTTAAGGCTAGCCTATCAAGATTATTTAGCCAGAGATAGACACCCGTTATGCACCGTATTTTTGCAAATTGATCCGCAATTAGTCGACGTAAATGTTCATCCGGCGAAAGCTGAAGTAAGATTTCACGATCCGAATACAGTACGAAATTTATTAATTAATGCGATTAAAGATGCATTGCACAGCAAAAGCCATATAGCTTCTACCACCGTTTCTGATAGCACTTTGCAGTTGTTTAAAAACCCATTTACTAACAATAAAGTTACCGCAAGAACTCCAAACAATAACGCTACAAAACATGTTGCCGATAAGCCGAGTAATAATTACCGACCTTCGCCTCCACCTACGTCCCCACAAAGTCACTTTTGTCAAAAACTGATCGATACATTACCGCATGCCAAAATTGAAATAGCAGTAGAGCAGCGTTTGCAAAAAGAGTCGGAAATATCTCAAAAAGCTAGTTTTAAGCTCGGAGCGGCGAAGGCTCAGCTACATACTACTTATATTATTTCCCAAACAGAGGATAGTATTGTTATAACCGATCAACATGCAGCACATGAACGTTTAGGTTATGAAAAAATCAAACAATTTCTAGCAAAAGAAGAACTAATTAAACAACGGCTACTTATACCGGAAATAGTTGAATTGCCTGATGAGAAAAGAGCCGATTGTTTACATGAGAATAAAGAAAGGTTAACTAAGCTCGGTTTAACTATAGAAAAATTCAGCGAAAAATCAATTATAGTTACGGAAATTCCAAACTTGCTTGGAGATATCAACGTTCGGCAGCTAATACACGACCTTGCCGATCATTTACTAGATACAAACGAAAATATTTCATTAATTGAACTAATCGAACACGTAACGGAAACATATGCTTGCCATTATTCCATCCGAGCGGGGCGAAAATTATCGGGGGAAGAAATGAACGCCTTACTGCGACAAATGGAAGCTACACCGTTTTCCGGTCAATGTAATCACGGAAGACCGACTTATATAGAGCTTAAGTTAAAAGATATTGAACGTTTATTCGGTCGTAAGTAATTTCTTATGATGTTAAAGTTACTAAATCCTTATTATTTCAGTAAAATATCAAGCATTTTAATACCTATTTTGGTAGTATCTACGCTTTTATCAATGAGTATTGGGCTTTACTTAAGCCTAATAGTCTCACCACCCGATTATCAACAAGGTGAAATGGTCAGAATTATGTATGTCCACGTGCCGGCTTCGTGGATGGCACTTGGGATTTATACTTTCATAGCAATATGTAGTTTTACTAGCCTGGTGTGGAAAACTAAAATGTCTTATTTACTCGCCGTTGCTAGTAGCTATGCGGGAGCCGGCTTTACTTTGATTAGTTTAGTAACAGGTTCCTTATGGGGAAAACCGATTTGGGGAACATGGTGGGTTTGGGACGCAAGACTAACCTCTATGCTGATATTATTTTTACTATATTTAAGTTATATTATCATAGTTAATAGTGCTGATGATATAAGACGTGCCGAAAAACCGGCTGCCGTTATTGCCCTTATCGGTGCCGTAAATATCCCGATTGTAAAATTCTCGGTAAATATCTGGTATAGCCTGCACCAGCCTGCAAGCGTTTTAAGGTTCAAGGCACCTGCTATTCATAACTCTATGCTACAGCCTCTAATCATTATGTTTGTAAGCTTTATATTATATTTCTTGCTTATATTGATATTACAAACTTCTACATTAATTACTAAACTTAAAAACCGGCGATAAAATGACTTATGTCGTAACCGATGAATGCGTAAAATGCAAATATACCACTTGTGTAGAGGTGTGTCCCGTAGATTGCTTTTATGAGGGGGAGTTTATGTTAGTTATCAACCCTGAGGAATGCATCGATTGCGGCGTGTGCGAACCGGAATGTCCCATTGATGCTATAAAATCGGAATCAGAGGAATTAATCGAATGGGTGGAAAGAGCTAAGTTATTTGCTAGTAAGTGGCCAAACATTACCAAAAGCAAACCGCCACTACCCGAAGCGGATAAATATAAAAATGAAAAAGATAAATTTGCTAGATTCTGTGAACATTTCTAATTTGCCGCAAAAAAGAGCGTTGTTGCGTGGATCGAATTTTTGCAAAGCGTACGGTGTCATGCCGTGGCTTGACCACGGTATGACACCGTACTTGTAATAACCATAATACGGTAAAACCGATACACACAACAACGCCTCCTCGCAATGACGTGGAATTTCCAGGTTACCTAACCTTTATTTAGCAATGCTTAATTATAGATTAATTGAGATTTCAATAATTGTGTTTTTATTGTCACAAGTATTTTTATAATCGTCATATATATAAGTTTATTCCTCAATTAACCTAGCAATAGAAAATATGTTATGTTATATCTGCAGGGGATAAGATTGAAATGAAAAAATTTTACTTAAACATACTTAATAAGTTAAAATATAATTAATTAATAAATCAGAGGTACTAAATATGAAAAAATTACTTTTAATCGCCGCCGCAAGTGCAACAATTTTATCTTCTACTCTTTCATTTGCAGACAGCATGGATGATAGCCAATGGTATCTTAAAGCCAATGCCGGTGCATCAATGTTTAATAAAGCAAAAAGTGAGGGACAAAAACTAAAGTCTAACACTGCTTTTGTCGGTGAAATCGGTGCTGGTTATTATATTATGGACAATGTAAGAGCTGATATAACATTAGGCATGGTATCTAATGCGGAGTTTAAGCTAAAAACCCCTTATGTAGATGAGTATGGTAATACTGTAAATTCAATTAAAGTGAAGCCAAATATTACCAGTTTATTACTTAACGGTTCTGTAGATTTTGTTGATGTAGATATGTTTAAAATATTTGCTACGGGCGGTGTTGGTGCTGCTTTAGTAAAAGAAAAATTCACTGGGAGTAGGGTAGATAGTGATGGAGACGCATTTAATGTTTCTAATTCTACTAAAAAGAATAACTATAACTTTGCTTGGCAAGTAGGTATCGGTGCTTCAGCAGAAATAGCCGATGGCGTAAAAGCTGAGCTAGTTTATTCTTGGAAAGATTACGGTAAAGCAAAAGCAAAAAAAGATTTAGGAAAGAGCAATATACGCTATAAAGGTCATAACATAATGGCCGGTATAAGATTCGATATATAATAACAATATAAAACTAATAATTATTTAAGGAGAAAATTAATAATATGAAAAAATTACTTTTAATCGCTGCCGCAAGTGCAACAATTCTATCATCTACTTTATCATTTGCAGACTGTGCAATGGATACAACTCAAGCTCAAAATGAAAATAAATGGTATCTTAAAGCCAATGCCGGTGCATCAATGTTTGATAAAGTAAAAGTTGATGGACAAAAACTAAAGTCTAATACTTCTTTTATCGGTGAAATCGGTGCAGGTTACTATATCATGAAAAATATAAGAGCTGATTTAACTCTTGGTACGGTAGTTAACCCTGTATTTAAAACAAAAACTCCTTACACGGGTTTTGGTATTACTATAAATTCAGTTAAAATAAAGCCAACCATTGTAAATTTATTGGTTAACGGTTATGTGGATTTTGTTGATTTAGGAGTGTTTAAATTATTTGCTGGAGGAGGTATCGGTACCGCTATGGTGAAAGAAAAAGGAACCACCATCGGAGTAGATAGGTTTGGAGATACGTTTAACGGCACTAGCTCCACTAAAACAAAATCTAATTTTGCTTATCAATTATCTTTAGGTGCTTCTGCTGAAGTTGTTGACGGCGTAAAAGCTGAATTAGTTTATAGTTGGAGAGATTATGGTAAAGGTAATGAAAGCTCTACTACCAAACTACACTATAAAGGTCATAACATAATGGCCGGCATAAGATTCGATATATAATTTATATATTATTCTCTAACCGAAACTAATAAAAGGAGCCTTAAACAAGGCTCCTTTTTTGTTATGTATTGAAGAAACTATCCAAAATATTATTCTAATTCCCACCTTTAGAGCATTGTTGCCTGGCTCAAAAAAAGTGCTATATGTCATTCCCGCGAAAGCGGGAATCCAGGCTAAAAAGCCTTAGCTTGTAAGGCTTTTTTCTGTATAATTGTAAGTTATCTTTACATTTCTAGTTTAATTTTTCTGGATTCCCGCCTTCGCGGGAAGGCATTGTTGCGTGGATCATAATTTACCGTATTATGGTTATTACAAGTATGTTGTCATACCGTGGTCAAGCCCACTACTGTACGAACGTTAAAGAAAAGGCTGTGTCATGCCGTGACTTGATCACGGCATCCAGAAAAATAAAGCCATATTA
>CAJYCQ010000119.1:0-10408 GCA_913698015.1 Oxypoda opaca
AAGTTTTTTTTTTTATTTTTAGGTTTTATCTCAAATATATTAGAACATACTTAAGAAATATTTAGTAAATAATTACAAAAAGCTTAAAAATTGTTATTTTATAGTTGTATATAATATTAAAATATGGTACAATTTCCACCCATAATTGTATAACATTCATAAATACTAGATTTTTAATAATTAGTATTTTTGCAAAACGCAATAATTGACAATTTTGTTAGAAGGACAATTGCTACAACAGCAGACTTCTAGCATAACGTAGCTAATAAGGCGGAATTTGAAGGAAACACTTTACCTAGCACCGCAGCGTACAAAGAAGTACGTGAGGATGCGAGTACTGAATTGACGTACAAATCACCCTTAGAAGCAAGTTATGCGAGAAGTCTAGTAAACAATAATTAATCAGGGAGATAATAATGGTAAGAAAAAATGACTTCATACAAAAAATTGATGATTTTATCGGAAAAAAGATTTATTCTTTGCGCCTTGCAAAAGGTTTATCTCGCCAGCAACTTGCAGAAGTGATAGATGTTACACATCAACAACTACAAAAATACGAAAAAGCAATTAACAGAATTTCGGTCGGTAGATTAGTATTTATTGCAAAAGCTTTAGATAGAAATATTGATTATTTTTTTGACGGATTAGACGAAGCCGATAACCCGCAACCTATTCATACTCAACATCAACGTATGTGTATTGAAGTTTCAAGAAATTTCATGAAAATTGATAGTACGGAGCAACAAGCAATTAACAATTTAGTAAAGTGCTTGGCTAACAAAAAGAAAATAAAAGAAAAATTATAAATTCGAAATCTTTTAAAACCGATGTCATTCTCGCCTTCGGGCATTGTTGCGTGGATCGGAATCATTACAAAAAACCCCGTCATTGCGAGGAGGTACGTAGTGCCGACGTGGCAATCTAGGAAAAAAAACAGCAAAAAATGCTATGAAAATTATTATTTTCTAGATTGCCACGCCGCTTGCAGCGGCTCGCAATGACGTTGCAGGTATCCACGCAACAATGCCGACTCGCCTTCGGGCATTGTTGCCTGGCTCGAATTTTTGCAAAGTGTATGGTGTCATTCTAGTTCCTTGATCACGGCATTCAGTCTTTTTATTAAGGTTTTTTCTGGATACCGTGGTCAAGCCACGGTATGACATCGTACTTGTAATAACCGTAATTATGAGCCATGCAACAACGCCTAGCCGATATGACACCGAAGCGTTTTAAAAAAATACTCAAAATATAGCAATTATTTCTGTAATTTTAAGTAGGTATCGGCAAGATTGACATAATTTTTTATGTTATCTTCCATATATTCTAAATCTTGATCAGTTAAATATCTAACGAATTTTGCCGGCGATCCCATCCATAGTTCTTTCGATTTAATTATTTTATTTGGAGGAATAAGACTCCCTGCGGCAATAAAAGCATATTCTTCAATTATAGAATAATCCATTATAGTAGATCGCATACCGATAAAGGCATTATTATGAATTGTGCAGGCATGTATAAGAGCAAGGTGACCGACTGTTACGTTATTTCCTATTTCTACGGGACCGTTAAACCGAGAGGTATGAATTACCGTACCGTCCTGTATGTTAGTGTTATTGCCGATTTTGATCGAATTAACATCGCCTCTAAGAACGGTATTAAACCAGATACCGGATTTACTACCGACTTTTACCGCCCCTATTAAAGCACCGCTAGGTGCAATATAAGCTTCTTTATCAATTTCGGGAGTAACCCCTTGATAAGGGATAATATTAAAAGACATTTAATTAATTATTATAGTCTATCCAAGAAATATTACCGTCTTTGCGATAATAAACTACATTAATACGATCATTCTTGCTATTTTTAAATAATATAGCCGGCATATCTTCTAAATCCATTTTCATTACGGCTTCTTTTACCGATAATGTTAATATCTCTAAAGATTTTTCAGCAATAATAACCGGACTATTATCGCTATCGTTATCATTTAGCTCTTCATCTTCCGAATGTTTCTTGCTACTAATAATATATTTTGTTCCTGCAGAAGCGATTTCGGAAATTTTTACCTTGTCGGCATGATGATTTTTAAATTTTGACTTATATTTTCTAAGTTGTTTTTCAAGCTTTACAAGCGACATATCAAATGCAGAATATATATCGTCACAGCTAAAACTACTTTTTACTGTATTATGCTTTCCGGTGCCGTATTTTACTATGATATCGCAAGTAAAATGAAAGTTATCTTTTGAAAAATGTATATTTGTATTTATTATATCGGCAAAATATTTTTTTACTATTTGGGTAGTACGTTCTTTTGAATGTTCCTGTAAGGCACTACCGATAGAAATATGTTGTCCTGAAACTGATATACTCATAAATACCTCTGTGATTTAGTAATAAAAAAATTGATGATATAATTTAATATCTATTTCCTATAATTATACAATAATTATTATTATATAGGTAGCTAGAGCTTAAATACCCCTATATAATTAATAGATAATTAAACTAAACTCAAGTCCTTATTATTAAATAAAATTTTGACTTTTAAGTTTATCATAAAAATACTGAAATAAGCCTATGTTAATAAGGAAATTTTTTTGTATTTCTAGTAGATTTTGATTTTAAAGATGCACCCCTTTTATCTCTAAATCTCAATTTACTCTTATGTAATTTAATTAACTCTTTAGTAATTTTAACTACTAAAGAAGGATTAATCCCTGCTTCAGAACAAGTTGAAAGAAACGCTTCGCTTCCTCCAAAAATCCATTCTTTTGCCTCATATTCTATTTTTTTCGCTTCTCGTTTCGGTGAAGTATTAGTTGCATCAATTATTGCTTGCGTAATGATAGCACTACGCAGTGCAACATCAGGAGAAACGTTATATAGTTTTATGCGTTCAAACGGAGTAGTTAATCTAATTACATTTGGCTTAGCCATTCTATACCTCTCATATTAAGGGATTTAAAATAAAATTTATTAAATTATGTTAAGATTTTTTTTGAATTTAGATACAAACCTCCCTTATTAATGAGTCTTGCAAAGTATAATAATTTTTTAGACCACAACTAAGAGTTAGGCTTTAAAATAATTAACCTCTAATTCAAACGAGGTGTTGTTGCATGGCTTCCGGAATCGTCATGGAGAGCGACTGAAAGCGTCGTTGTATGGCTCGAACTTTCGATGTCATACCAGCGAAAGCTGGTATCTAACTTACTAATTTTGTTATATTGTTAAGTAGATTCCCTCTTTCGAGGGAATGACACAAAGTGTAAAACCGATCCATGCGACAACGCCTTCGTGGCTTCGCCATGAAAGTACGGTGTCATGCCGTGGCTTGACCACGGCATCCAGCCTTTTACTAAGATTTTTTCTAGATACTGTGGCTTGACCACGGTATGACACACGAACGCTTTGCAAAAATTCTATCCACGCAACAATGCCGGCTAAGAATGACCTACCGGTAAATAATTTTGTTTATATTTTCACATTTTGCCCTTGCAGTGACGGAATAATTATTATATATTAACGCCTGTTGCCTTTCATCTTAGAAGGGGGTGTAGCTCAGTTGGTTAGAGCGTCTGCCTGTCACGCAGAAGGTCGCGGGTTCGAGCCCCGTCACTCCCGCCAGTTCCTGCTGGGGTTTTCAGGGCTTTCTGGAGCTTCTCTAAATTTCCTAAAAACCTCATATGCTCCTTTTATTCGCCTTTTGACTTAATTTTCGATCGGTGTAATAGCTCGCCAAGCCTCTTCCTGACTGGATTTCAGAGGGGTGTAATATGTACAAAATAGTTACACCTTTTGACGCAATTTCTGTTAAAAATTCCAATTTTAGCGATACCATCTTTTATAATATAGTCGGTAATTTCATCCCTCCTGAGTGGCGTACGCTGACCTCTAGCGACGGTAAAGTTTTAAGTAAAACCGCACGGCAAGTTTTATCATTGATAGTTTCACGTTTACAAAATGATCAGATTTTAGACGGGGTAAACGATAAATTAGATGAGCTGCAGGAAAGTTATTATTATTTTGAGCAATTAATCGGGGTTTGTCAGCGACGTATAAGACAGTGTTTGCTTGAATTGTGCGACGGCGGTTTTATTAAGCTTACTTTAAATACAGTGGTAAAACATTATGTAAAATGCCGTAATGTGCCGTGTATAAAACTGGTAAAAAAATTTGAACCTTATAAGAAAAATATTTCCACTGAACCGGAAAAAAATTTCGGGTTAACCGACAAGAATTTTCAACAAGACAATATAATAGATATATCTATATCTAAGTATAAATATAGAGATAAAGATAAAGATATAGATAAATCTAATTTTGTTAATAAAAATTTAGAAATAAGTAATAAAAACGACCCTGCAAAAAGTCCTACACCCCCGTCAGAAGCAAATTCTCACTCCACCGATTCCGGTTCTAGTGTTTCCACTCCCCCTCCTGCTTCCTCTAATCCCATTTCTACGCTTATCGATAAGGCAAAAAAATGGTGTGGCGGTAGGAAATTATCCGAATTCCATCCGTTAACCGAAGAAGAGGCAGGCATATTGCGGCTTCGATCAAATCGAGAATTTAACTTAAGCTATATGAATAAATTACTGATGAAACTTGCTGAGCAATACCCAAATAATAAATTTTATAACAAAAAAGCAGTTTTAAATTACATGGCTAAAGCTTTGACTTATGAGCTGCGACAAGCACCGGTCGTGAATAACGAGGGCTTTAGGTTTAAAACGGATGAGGCTACTAAAGCACGAGATGAATATTTAGCTGAAAAAGAATATAGCTTAGGTACGAGTCAAAAGGCACAATTAGAGCGAAAAATAGCGGCAGTTTTCGAACCGGATATTGCTTACGCTTTGCTACGCTCTTGTAATTTTTCTGAAATTGCCTCGGAAGCTTATCAACTAAAATTAACAAAAAATATTACTTTGCCTGATTATATCAAAACCCGATTGCTTCAAGAAATACAAGCGGTGTATGGGCAGGAAATACAGCGTTTAGAAATCTTACCTTTTACCGGTAACGCCCCTAAACAACCCCTTAAAACAACCGATAGCGGTTACCTTGGGCTTGCAGGGTTAAACCCTAACTCGGTATGGTATAAAGTAAGGCAATATTTAATAAAACAATACGGCGAGGCTATTGACAAATCTTGGTTTAGTAAATTGGAGGCGGTTGAAGAAAATAACGACTCAAGACGAATAACGCTTAAACCCGAAACCCCTTTCATAGGGTCGTGGATCAGCGGTAAATACTATACCGCATTAAGGCTAGCTTGTGAAAGTTGTAATTTTACTTTTGAATTAGTAAAAGTCTAAGAATAATTTAACAAATTAAGCTAAATATTATTGTTTTTTAGCCATTTTTTGCCGTTTTTTCTTATTTTTTTGCCAGAACTTAAGGCTAAAGTCTCAATAGGGGGGTGTTTGGCTTTAGGAACGGGCTTGGGGGGTGTTTGAAAAAATTTTTTGCGGAGGGAATTAACCGGTCAATAACAAAAATTTTCAGTTTTTTTCAGTTTTGTGAATTCATCGATGTTTTTTGCTTCTAAAAGTTGCTCAGTAATGTCTTCTGCAGGCACGCAGCTATTACTGAACCTATGGGGTAATTAATAAATTAATTTTTTGTTTTACAGCTTTAGCGTATCTTTGAAGGCTTAGAAAATTGGGGATATGATGTCCGCTTTCCATTCTTGCTATTTGAGCTTGAGAAGTAGACATTATTTTAGCAACATCAGCTTGAGTCATATGTGACGCAAGACGTGCTCTTATTAAAGTCTTTGCTATCTCAAATTCTATTTTTCGTTCTTCATAAGCTGTTACTACTTCAGAATTCAAGAATAACTCTTTTTTAAATTCATCAAAGTTTTTCATTACAAAACCTTTCCTTTAATCTAGTTTTAGCTATTAAAATGGCAGTTTTAGGGGTCTTTTCTGTTTTTTTGATAAATGTGTGCAATATAACTATTTTCCTATCTATAGCTAAATAATATATTGATCTTGCTATATTATCTTTACCACGTAACCTTAGTTCCCAAAATTTGCCTTCTATATTTTTTGTATGTGGCATCACTACATTATACGGACTAAACTCAATAAGCAATTCACACACATGTAGAAAATCGGCTTGTAGATCGTAAGTAAGCTTCGTTACTTCTTTTTCTGCAGCTTTATTTATAAATTGTATAGTCCACTTTTTCATATAAGTAATATATCAAATTTGATATATTATTCAATAACTTTTTATACTGTAAAGCTAAATAACGATTATTTGAGTATATATATTATTCATGTCAAAAATGTAAGTAGATTATGAAAATTCTAATTGAAACAAATAACTCTCAAAGTGAGCAAATTAATTCTGATATAAATATAGTAGTTCAAAAGGCAAAAGATTTAGCACAAATTTATACTAGATTATTCACCTCAAAGGATGGTATAATGATCTTAGAAGATCTAGCAAATATGAGCGGCATGTATCGCAGTAACTTTATAGCCGATAATGATAAACACACCGCTTATTTAGAAGGACAACGACAATAAGTTTGCATGTCTTAAAGATAAAGATTTTCGAGCATTTTTTTACCAAGAGCTGAATGATTTAATGAGAAGTTTACAATATAAGGTAGTTGCTTGCGTAATTCATAAAAATGATCATTTAAATAGTTATGGTTCTGCTGCACTTGATCCATATATTTTAAGCTTAGATATATTATTAGAACGCTTCGGCTATGAATTGTTGCCCAAGAAAGAGCAAAGAATAGTAATTGCTGAAAGGCGAGACGCTACTTTAGATAATCAATTAAAAATAGCAAAGGAAAATTTAAAAATACAAGGTACTAGACATTTTAGAGCTAAATATTTAAGGTAAAGTATTTGTAATTTTGAATTGTGTGAGAAAAAAGCAATATTGCTGGTTGCAATTAGCAGATTTAATAGTTTCACCTATAGGGCGTTATATACTAGGTAAACAAATCAAGGAAGATTCTCAAATTATTAGACAAAAATTTAGAAAGAATAGTAGAGGGATTTATGAAGGGTACGGGTTAATAGTGTTACCTAAATGATTATTAAAGTGGTCGTTACCCGCTACGCAGTTAACGACCTCAACAATATCGTATCATTAAACAATTCAACCCACAACAATTATTTTATGAATAGGTTGAAAGAATACCCTTCTTTTAATGAGTCATAAATAACATGATAAAAGAACAAAATACATTACAAGACAATAATATAGGGAAAGCTGCGACCTATTGGCTTTCTTCTGTGCGTTACGTGATCAGTTGAACGGTAAATAACGACGAGCTTAAAAAGTTACACGCTCAAAGCGACGTTAATGTCTATGAGCAGCAGCAAAAACAATTATATTGTAGTTCAGTCGTGACCTTTGAAAACCGCTTATGGTGTTTCGGAGCTAATAAAAATATTCATGCAATTTGGGCAAGCTATAAGGGCGATTTTAGCGATTTTCGTATGGCATATAAAACTCTGCTAGAAGCACGTAACCCTTTCTACCTTCTCTGCAACGTTCGCCTCAAATACCTTTGATAACGTCTTATGGTCTATTCCTTTCTCGACGGAGTTATTACTTGGCACGACCGATGGTATTTAATTAAGGAAGGTGATCGCTCTAAGGGCGAATTTATCAAAATCCATAAAGAGTTAGACGTGCCTGTATCGCCGATAAAGCCGATTATCATCGGTAAGACGATATTTTTCGTTGAAGGCAGCGGCTGCAAGATTAATAGCCTCTATTACTCGCAGGAAAAGGGCGGGTTTCAGTTATACGATATAACGGCTTTTGCTAGGCATTTGTTTATTTCTAGCATTAGGCAAATAGTCGGGATCAATAGCCCTTTCTCGATGATTTTTGCAGTACTTAAAGACGGTTCTTTTAATATTTTTACTTACCGCCAAGTTAGAATGTGTGAAAAACGCTATTTAATATAATTATCCGTGTAAAACTCGTTTTACAGTTTCGGGTTCTTTTTCAATAATTTTAATAAGTAACCTGGCTGCTCCTGTCGGTAATCTTCTACCTTGTTCCCAATTCCTTAGAGTAGCTACGCTAACACCAAACGTTGTGGCAAATTGTTCTTGTGTTAATTTTAATTTATCCCTTGCATTATGTACATCAATAATTGGTAAGGCAATATCATGTTTCTTTGCTTTTAATTTTCCCTTAGCATATAAAACTGCTTCTTGCATTCCGGTTATTATACTTTTTTCAGTTTTATTAAATTTTCTATCACTCATTTTTCCCTTCTTTATTATATAATTTTACTAACGACTCACTCAATTTTTTTAATTCATTACAACTTGCTTGGCTAATATTGTCCATTTCACTTTTTATAAAAGCGGTTATTAAAAATACCGGTATATTTTCATTGTAATAAAAATAAATTAGTCGTATACCTCCACTCTTACCCTTATTATTGCTATTTAACGCATATCTTAGTTTTCTTATCCCGCCTGTTCCTTTTATTATATCCCCTAGTTCAGGGTTAGCGGCAATGTAGTTAACTATTTCGATGCATTCCTTTTCACTCAAATAATGTTTAGCGAATTTTTGAAATTCAGGAAGCTCAACAACTGCAATAAGTTTTCTATCCATAATAATTATATTATATGCCAATGGCGTACTAAAATCAATAATATATTTTAACTTAATTTTTCTAAAATCTTCTCAAGATTTTTATCGAGTAGCAAAACAGGCGGTTTATCTTGCGTTACTAAATTTGACGAGCTGCATCCTGATTTTCTAGAGA
Organism: Oxypoda opaca; assembly: GCA_913698015.1. Lineage (NCBI taxonomy): Eukaryota > Metazoa > Arthropoda > Insecta > Coleoptera > Staphylinidae > Oxypoda > Oxypoda opaca. The sequence continues at coordinate 8,777 of CAJYCQ010000119.1, forward strand.
ATAACAAGAATTTTATCGATTATGCTTTAGATAAATACGACAAGAGAACAGCTGCTTACTTAGCAAATGTTAAAAATCCTTTTACCAAGAAAACCCTACAAAGCAAGATAGGTGATTACCGCATACGTCTAACTAATCAAATCAACGATACGGAAATTAAATTAATAGACGGCAAGCGTATCCCTAGTTGACAGTTTTAGACAAATTTACGAGCTTCGTGTAGTCATTATTTGCTTGCCTACGGATATTAATTATATTGCTAACTAATAAAACCTATTCAACAAGCGGGGGCAAATTGTCCCTTTCTTTATATAGTACTATCCACGCCCAATATAGTAACGTCATCATTTATATTTTGAGGCTCTAGTAATTTGTCAATTTGGTCTTCTATAGTCATAAGTTGTAGCTTTGTAGGCTTATCAACTATAAGCTTTTGCATATTAGTAGTTATTTTCTCTATAGCGATTGTATTATTAAGTAGTTGAGCTTTATTTATTATATCCTTTATAGTGTCTTCCATTATAGATTTATCTTTAGCATTTATCGTAGCATTATTAGCTATTTTAACGTTTATCTCATATGCTATTTTCTCAAATACATCTTCTGCTAAATTCTTTTCTACATTTGTTTTTTTGATTTGATTATTTTGTTCGTTCGTTTTCAAATTCAATAAATTATATATATTTTTAAAACCGTTTTGTTGGAATAAACTTAAAACCGTATCGTCGTTATTAGTAACCTGATTAATAGCCTGTTCGGTCATTTTAGGGATTAATAGCTCACAAACCTTTTCTAAGCCTTCCCCAGCAGCATAAGTTAAAGCCGTTTCGCCAGCTTTAGTAACAACATTAATAGCCTGCTCGGTCATTTTAGGTATTAATATCTCACAAACCTTTTCTAAGCCTTGAACAGCAGCAAAAGTTAATGCCGTATTGCCGTTCTTGTCAATATTGATCATGCTATAAAAAAACGGACAGATCGAATTAAGATGAGTGATCTTGCAACAAAAAAACAGACAAATTAAAGATTTACCGGATGCATTAAAAATTTTAAAGCAGGAAATATATAAGAAAGAAGCAAATAATCTTAATAAAAATATCAATACTAACAATGACAAGCAAACTTCTGTGCAGATAAAATGCTCTATAAAAAAAGAACAAACTACTAGTAATGAGCCATCGCTATCAAATGTTTCTGATAAACCAATAGAAGCTTCGATTGAAGCCACTCATGAAATTGCAGCAACTGTTGATGATTTAAATAAATTAGCTGAGCTAAAAGAAAGACTAGCTGAGCAGGAAGAAAAACTAAAGCTTATCATTATGAACTATATGCATTTACATAGCAAACTAACCTTCAGCGATAAACGCATAGCCACTTGGAAAAGCCACAACCGCAACAACTTCGACCTTAAGACCTTCAAAATCGACTTCCCTGATATGTACGAGCTATATATTAAAGGAGCTATATCAAGGATTTTTAGAGTGTGTTAAGGGAGTGTTCAACAAACTGTGTCAAACTAAAGAAATGATAATTTGAAAAAAAGTATTAAAAAAACAATATTTTAAAAATACAGATAAAAAATTATTAACACAGAAGGAGTTTGAGATGAAAAAAGATGTAACCACTAAT